>VDFB02170046.1:0-13546 GCA_007258455.2 Sequoia sempervirens | reverse complement strand
CGCAAGTCAGCCAAATACACCATCGTCGGAGACACCCTATATAGACACGCCTTAGATAATACCCTACTGAGATGTCTTGATTCTACTGAAGCACAAGCAACCTTGCATGGGGTGCATGAGGGTATATGTGGTTCCCATTCTAGCGGTCCTACCTTAGCCAAAAAGATTATGAGACTAGGTTATTATTGGCCTACTATGGAAAAAGACTCATATGTCTTTGTAACAAAATGCCGCAAATGTCAAGTTCATGGAGATTTGATACATGCCCCAGCACAGGAGCTCCATCCTATCACATCACCATGGCCCTTTGCCCAATGGGGCCTCGACCTCATAGGTAAGATCCACCCCACATCATCTAATGGACACAAGTTCATTATCACTGCCACTGAGTACTTTACGAAGTGTGTAGTACCCCTTCGTTTATGTTTATGCTTTTTATCGTTATGTTTTCATACTGTTAGACTTATGATGTTTTGTTGGATATTTTGATCGCTGGTTTTGAGCGATGGTGGATTATTCTGTGACACGATGATACTTGTTTGGTGATTATTGTTTTCAGACATGATATGATTTAGCGTAGATGTTTACTTTCAATTTTTATTGCTATGTACATGTTTATGATGGACTAACAATATCTATTTCGTCAGTTTGCTGTGAAGTGTATTGGTGTGGAGAATGGAATCGCATCACTCGCTTGCGAGTGCCCTGTGATATCTGTGATTTACTCTGCATGGTGTGTCTGTTTAATGCTTTATATATATGTATATGTATGCACGTTATTTGCTTGGTTGCAGGATTTGCAGGTACATGACACCGACTCCACCTGTGTAATCAGGTCTGAGCGTGTCAAGACTCAACGGAAATGTTGATCGGGAGATAGTAGTCTGGTTCACTCTAGCCTAGTTTATAATCCTGGTCATAGTACTTTGTCTGTTTTCAGTTTTGAGTCATAGGTTGTATTGTCATTTTTGTTTGGATAAATCGATTGAAAAGTAAATTTAGTTAATTTTAATGTTAGATTATGGTGTATTAAATTATTGATATTTAAATTAATTTTATATGTTAAAGAAATTACATGCTTGATTATTTAATTAATTAATTAGCTTATTTGGTTAAAAGATTTGATTATAAAAGATCAAATTTATTTAATTAAATAAATTAATTAGTTAAATTAGAGTATTAAGTGAGTAAATAAGGTATTTGAAAAATAAATAAAATAAAATGCATGTGATTGGAAAATTGATTTTCAAAATTTAAATTTAATAAAATAAATTGAAATAGCATGCAAAATGGAATTGGCAAGATTGCCGAGAAGTGGAGAGGATATTTTCATAACCACTTCTCGACATGTGTGCCAGTGCAATTATTGTATTGAGGTTGTTGAGAAATTTCACGGAGGTTATTGTGGATCTCGGGAAATCACCGAGGTTGTTGAAAAAATTTTCATGGGGAAATTAATAGAGCTTTTGCAAAAATTCTTTTACTGTGTTAAAATTCAATATTTCTTAGAAATTGTGATCTTTCTGGTTGTATATTTGTGGAAGATCCCTTAGAGGATCTTGGAGGTTGGTTATATTATTTGGGTTTTGAAGATTTTCTTTCGAGCAAGATTTTGGGATTTGCTGTATGGGAAGGAATTGGTAACTACAGGCAATAGAGACTTCAAAAGCTACAGAGATTTCTTCACCAAACAGCAAAGGATACCAGGTATTTTTTATTAGTAAATGTTTAATTCTTTTCGAGAATGAATTTCATTAGTTTCTGGAAAAGATTATTTGAGAAAATAAACAAGATCAACTTTTAAATCCCTGTATTTTTCTGTGAAAGAAATTGTTTCCTGTAACTCATTTTGTGAAATTTGATAATTTAGAAAACCTCTGTTTTCTATAGAAATCATTTAAAACTATTGTGAGGGAAAATTACTTGTTGGAAAAAGGGAATTTAATCTATAGGAAAGATTTGGGGTTTAAATGGAAATTTTTTGTATATATTATTTTGAATACCCAGAAAAAAATTTATTAAATTCCCTGTTATTTGTCTGTTTGTAAAAAAAAAATCTTTTTATATTTATTAGAAAATCCTGAGGATTTTATATATACAATTATGTATATATTCTGATTAAATTGAATTGTATATATAAATCATGATTGTTTTATTAAGAATCGCCGTACGAAATAAATTCCGTCGGCGAAATTTGATTTAAAATTTCGTATTAAAAATATAAAGAAAAGAAAAAACGCGTTTTTGAAAACGCAGTCGCTGGAGGCTACGGATTTTTTTAAAAAAAATTAATTTAAACTTTTGGGGAGGGCTGAAACCCTCCCCACTTTTTATTGGAGGAGGCGCAACCCCCATGGCTGCGCACAACAGCCATTACGGCTGCTAGGCGCAGCCCTGGTTGGGCCGCGCCCACTCCCCAATGGGGTCGCGGCTGGGCCGTGGGCTCGGCTGCAGAAATTTAATAGAGTTTTTTTTTATTTTCTTTTTATTAGAAATTCGTTGAGATTAAAACTGCGATTTGCTTTTTAATAAGTTTATTAATAAAATTTGGATTTCAATTCAATATACATATATGTATATATTTATATATATATATATAGATATATATATGTATATGTATATGTGAATGTATTTATTGGGTAAGTAAATATAATTCTTTTATATATATATTTATAGAGAATAATTAATTGATAATATTTTTAAAGAAAAGAAGGGTAATTTTTAAATATTCTTTTAATGCAAATTTATTTTCTTTCAAATTAACTTGCATGAGAAGATTAATATTGAGAAATTATAGAATGATAATTTAGGGAGTTCGTTAAAATCAGTATGATAGATTGAATTATGTAGTTATTTATCTTGATTATTGAAAAGGATCTTTTAATTAAGATGATTTTAAATTATGATTGATTTCAAACTGTTGCATATGGATTTAATATATCCAAATAGTAGTTGCGCATTTGATTTAATGGTTTAAATTTGGATTTGGGCAAAATGGGGAAAGTCTCTATTGATTAAGTCTTCCAAATCAATTGTTAAATGGGGATTGTACTTGTTAAGTTTAATTTTCTTGAGTAATCTAGGGATGTGTACATGACTTTGCTTGGTGATTAACACCTGTGTTATGATCATTGATTGTTGTTCGTTTTAATCATGTTGGTCTTTTATAGTGATTTTTGGATATATGCACACTTTGTAAACCCTAGAAGGAAAAATATAGATTCTCGTGTTATGTTTAGGGGAGTGGCTATTTGTAAGGGTCGACACACAAAGTGGTGTCAGGGTAACTTACAAGTAGTTAGTAACTCAGTGATAATTAAATGACACAGTAGTAAGACTAAAACACTTAACAAGATGTTTATACCTCTCTTATGACTCTTGAGCTACTTCAGTCATGAGTATAAGTTGAGAAGGCCTGGAATGGAAAATCGAAGTCTTGTTTCTTCAAGAGACTTTCGATTCTGCAACAGTATGCAATAGGGGCCGGGTTTCGTAAGAGGTTACCAGGGTAACCCAAAGATTGGGGGCCGGAACCTAGGAAGAAACACCAGGGTAACCTTTGCATCGTTGTGATGAAACTCCACCTAGAATAACAGTTAACTCTACGTTTGTGGTGTAATCAATTGTCAAAATCTGGAAGCAATGTAACCAATAGATTGTTGTACTAGTGTCTAGGGTTAGTAGATTGGTCTAGGTAACCCTATTGCTATCTCCTAGCACGGGGGGTGGACCTACGGGTACCACATGGTTGGGTGGAACGTGCACCTTACTCCGTTGGGTCCCCAGTTTGTGATCATGGCTTCGAGAGCTTCATGGATGGAGAGCTCGCACTTGGATCTATGTTTATTTCAACATTGTATATTGTAAACTTGTATTTGAAAAACATCCCTCAAATGTATAATAGGTGAACAATGTAATTGTAATTGTAACTATTATTTGAACTACCTCATCAAGTTGGATGAGTATTGTAATATTATATCAATGCAATGTATGGAAAAACATGTTTGTACTTTATTATATTATCTTGAATGGAAATTTCAATGTTATGCAATGTTTATCTTTATGTTATTAATTAAAATGTGCAATGCGAAATACTTAAGTCGCTTATGGAAAACTCAAAGTAGTGTAACATCGCTTAACCTAAGAATGTATGCAATTAATTAACTTATAATTAAACTTTAAAAAAAATTATTTCACCTTTATAACACATTTGCAACATTCTTAGGTTATTAAGACGGGGCATTACAGATTGGTATCAGAGCAAAGGTTACAAACAATGGATGCTCTGGGTAATCACGAGCCCATTAGGTTGACCTAGTACGTAGTGTCGCAACTGATAACCTTGGTTGAATAGTATCTAAGACTCGTAATTGTTATGTGTAGGAACATGCCTAGGCGAGGAGGAGGCCGAGGGCCAATCCCTTAGGTTACTCCCCCTCCTATCCCTCACCATAGTGACCAAGCAGAACAGATGGGTCAAAGAGATGAGGGACAGAATCCTGTACAGTCAACAGTAGAGGGTTCTCAGATACGTCCACTATTAGAGGAGGTCCTAGCTCGTCCTGGACCTAGACAGGCAGATGAGCATGAGGTTATCAGAGAGAGGGATAGATCCCCTAGGAGAGTAGAGGACATAGCACATCAAGATGCCATCATTGCAGGTCATATGAGGGATCTACTGAGAGCACGCCCTCCTACCTTTGATGGTTCAGGAGGAGGCCTAGAGGCAGAGACCTGGCTACTAGATTTGGGTAGATGCTTCGCCATGCACCCTTACGGTAGCAATACCCGTGCCAGATGCGCTATTATGCACTTGAGAGGATTCGCCTCTACATGGTGGCGCCTAGAGGAGCAGAAGCTCCATTTGGATATTGGTTTTGTGTCTTGGGAGATGTTTCTCGAGAGGTTCAGAGCTCGGTTCCTTTCAGAACATTGGAGGCAGCGTAGGGCTGATGAGTTCCACGATCTACGTCAGTTAGCTCTTTCTATAGAGCAATACGAACGTAGGTTCTACGAACTCAAGCAGTATGCTGGTATTGGTGACGATGAACCTATGTTAGTACAACACTTTATCAGGGGTCTGAATGCCCGCATCAGTGGTGGTGTCCGAGTCTTTGAGCCAAAGACTATGGAAGTCACGGTGGAGAAGGCTCGCATTATAGAGGAGAACCTTATTATGGCTTTAGGTGGGCACACAGGATTGCAGATTGGGAGTGCTCCTACAACAGGTTTTAGTCCACGGGGTGGACAGGCACAGACAAGTGGTTCTTCCAAGAACCAACAGACACCCACAAAGGGTGGGCAGCAACAACAACGAACACCTCAAAAGAACAATAACCCTCAACCACAACAACAAAATAGTCCTCAAACAGGAAAGGGTCATAACTGGTGGCGCAACAAGCGCAATAGGCAGGATCAGCCTGCACAGAGTGCTTAGTCTACCATCAGTAGAGGTAGTTATCAGCAATCCAATGCACCTTCGAGTGGCGAGGATTCGGCAGAGGCACAGTTGCTATTCTTGTGGACAACAGGGACACATAGCTAGGCAGTGTCTGATGAGAGGTCCTTCTGGTTATGGGTCTCGACCTACAGCTTCAGAGCCTACAGTCGGAGATGCAGGATGAGCACATACTGTATATGCTACAGTTAATGACCGCCAAGCCGATCACCAAAATACGGTGGTCGAAACTTCAGGTAAGTTAAATGGTGTTAGTATTTCTATACTTTTTGATTCTGGAGCCACTGACTCCTTTATTTCACCGACCATTGTTGACCGTTGTGGTCTTGTGGCGGTAAAGCAAGGTGGTAAGTGGCAAGTTGAATTTGCCTCAGGGGTGAAAGTAGCAGTAGAAAACTTAGTACATAATTGTGAACTTAAAATTGGTATGTTAACTACCTTAGTAGATTTATATGTTACACCCTTAGGATCGTACGACATAGTACTAGGCATGGATTGGTTAGCATCTTATCATGCTGTAATTGACTGTCGACTTAAGACAGTTAGTTGCATTAATGATTTAGGTGCGAAAGTGGAAATCGTAGGTATTCATAGACCTATCTCTTTGCGGATGATATCTGCTATGTAATTAAAGAGATGTCTTCGTCAGGGATGTCAACTGTTTGCAACAACAGTTACTGATTTAGATGAGGGTGAGAGTCGAGAGGTATCTCTAGATGATCATCCTATTCTTAGGGAATTCGCGGATGTGTTTCCCGATGACATTCCTAGAATGCCACCGAAGAGGGACATTGACTTTAGAGTTGACCTAGTTCCTGGAGCTGAACCTATATCTAGAGCTCCTTATAGAATGACGACATAGGAGTTAGAGGAACTTCGTATTAAGTTAGAGGAACTATTAGAAAAGGGTTTTATTCGTCCAAGTGTTTCCCCTTGGGGAGCACCTGTCATCTTTGTAAAGAAGAAGGACGGATCTCTTAGGCTGTGTATTGACTATCGTCAACTGAACAAGGTTACGATTAAGAATCGTTATCCTTTTCCTAGAATCGATGATCTTTTTGATCAAATTAAGGGAGCTAATGTGTTCTCTAAAATTGATTTGAAATCCGGTTACCATCAATTGCGTATCGCTGAAGCAGACATTCATAAAACTGCTTTTCGAACTCGTTATGGGCACTATGAATTCACAATAGTACCATTTGGGTTAACAAATGCACTGTCAGTATTCATGAGTTTAATGAATGGTGTATTTCGTACATACCTTGATCTCTTTGTCCTGGTATTTCTCGATGATATTTTAGTCTATTCGAGGAACATGAAGGAACATGAAGAACACTTGAGGCAGGTTTTGCAATGTTTAAGGGAAAATCAATTGTTTGCAAACCTGAAGAAGTGTGACTTCTTTCAACCTGAAATAAAATACCTTGGACATGTGATATCTGGAAAAGGTATTGTTGTGGATCCTTCAAAGATCCAAGCTATTGTAGATTGGCCCGCACCTACTAATGTAGGTGAAGTTCGTAGTTTTATGGGTTTAGCTGGTTACTATAGGCGGTTTGTAGAGGGATTTTCTAGAATCGGTCATCCTATAACTTCTCTTCAAAGGAAAGGGAAGAAGTTTGTTTGGACAGAGCAGTGTCAGTTAGCTTTCCAGACTCTTAAAGAAAAGTTAACTAATGCGCCTATACTCATTGTTCCTGATCCTACTAAGGATTTCGTAGTATGTACGGATGCATCTTTAGAAGGTTTAGGTGCAGTGTTGATGCAAGATGGGTGTGTGATTGGTTATGAGTCTCGCAAACTCAAAGACCACGAATTAAACTATCCTACTCATGACCTAGAACTAGCTGCGGTAGTGCATGCATTAGTTCGTTGGAGACATTTCCTATTAGGTCATCGTTTCGAACTTCATACGGATCACCGTAGTTTGCAATACATCTTTATGCAATCTAACTTAAATGCTAGGAAAAGAAGATGGATGGAGTTCTTGTGTGAGTACGATTTTGAAGTAAAATATGTTCAAGGCAAGGAGAACGTAGTGGCTGACGCTCTTAGCCGTCGTAGACATGAGATCTCTGCAACTACTCTTGAAGTAGATTTGAGAGGTCAAATATTAGCTGCACTTCCTACTGATAGATTATATCAGGAAGTGAGGTTGGAAATTGAATCTGGTAGACCTTTAGAAGGTCGATTTGTAGGTTATGTCTTAGAATCGGATGGTATATTACGACATTTAGGTCGTATTTATGTACCACATGTTGAGAGTCTTCGAACATTAATAATGACGGAAGCTCATCGAGCTCCTTATTCAGCTCATCCAGGTGTCAAGAAAATGCATGCTGATCTTCGGCAATTGTATTTCTGGCCTAGTATGAAACGTGATATTGCTGATTATGTATCGAGATGTCTTGAATGCCAGCGAGTTAAAGCTGAGCATCATCATCCTGCTGGATTATTGCAGCCACATCTCATTCCCGAATGGAAATGGGATATTATATCCATTGACTTTATAGTAGGGTTACCTACGTCGTCACGTCGACATGATGCCATTATGGTAACTGTTGACCGATTGACTAAGGTAGCTCACTTTTCACCTGTACGATCATCATATAATGCTTCATCCGTAGCTAGGATTTTTATGGAGGACATTGTTAGATTGCATGGGATTCCTCGTAGGATCATATCGGATAGAGATCCTATTTTTACTTCAGCCTTATGGACTTTATTACAACATGCTGTAGGTACACAGTTGAACTTTAGTTCAGTGTATCATCCTCAAACCGATGGAAAAATAGAAAGACTTAACCAAATATTAGAGGATATGCTTAGAATGTACGTAATGGACCAACAATCACATTGGGAGGATTATCTGTACTTAGTAGAATTCACTTACAATAACGGATATCAGAGTTCCATAGGTATGCCACCATTTTAGGCATTATACGGTCGTCCTTGTCGAACTCCACTAAGTTGGGATCGACTTGAGGATAGAGTGTTACTTGGACCTGAGATGCTTCGTGATATGGAGCAACAGGTAGACCGTATTAGAGAGCATTTAATAGCAGCTCAGGATAGGCAAAAGAAATATGCCGATGTGCATAGGATCGATCGACAGTTCGCTGTTGGTGATAGAGTGTTTCTTCGAGTGTGACCACGAAAGAGTCCAATCCGTTATGGAAAAGGCTCTAAGCTTGCGCCTCGTTTTGTAGGACCATTCGAGATCTTAGAGAGAATTGGTCCCGTGGCGTATCAACTCGCCTTACCACCCAGTTTGTCTCGTATTCATGATGTTTTTCATGTATCAGTTCTTAGACCATATCATCCCGACATATCTCATGTACTTGATTGGAATGCGTTACAGGTAGAGGACGGGCAGCTGGCTTTGGAGCCCATGGCCATTCTTCAGCACCGGACGCTCGGTCTCAGGGGTTGAGACGTTGATTAGGTGAGGGTCCAATGGGATCCTAGCTATGAGGCTTCAGCTACCTGGGAGGATACGACACGCATGAGGGAACTTTATCCCTATCTGTTCGCAGGCTTTCAGGAGCAAGCCTGATCCTAGGGGGGGAGGATGTAGTACCCCTCCGTTTATGTTTATGCTTTCTGTCGCTATGTTTTCATAGTGTTAGACTTATGATGTTTTGTTGGATATTTTGATCGCTGGTTTTGAGCGATGGTGGATTATTCTGTGACACGATGATACTTGTTTGGTGATTATTGTTTTCAGACATGATATGATTTAGCGTAGATGTTTACTTTCAGTTGTTATTGCTATTTACATATTTATGATGGACTAACAATATCTATTTCGTCAGTTTGCTGTGAAGTGTATTGGTGTGGAGAACGGAATCGCATCACTCGCTTGCGAGTGCCCTGTGATATCTGTGATTTACTCCGCACAGTGTGTCTGTTTAATGCTTTATATATATGTATATGTATGCACGTTATTTGCTTGGTTGCAGGATTTGTAGGTACATGACACCGACTCCACCTGTGTAATCAGGTCTAAGCGTGTCAAGACTCAACGAAAATGTTGATCAGGAGATAGTAGTCTGGTTCACCCTAGCCTAGTTTATAATCCTGGTCATAGTACTTTGTCTGTTTTCAGTTTTGAGTCATAGGTTGTATTGTCATTTCTGTTTGGATAAATCAATTGAAAAGTAAATTTAGTTAATTTTAATGTTAGATTATGGTGTATTAAATTATTGGTATTTAAATTAATTTTATATGTTAAAGAAATTACTTGCTTGATTATTTAATTAATTAATTAGCTTATTTGGTTAAAAGATTTGATTATAAAAGATCAAATTTATTTAATTAAATAAATTAATTAGTTATATTAGAGTATTAAGTGAGTAAATAGGGTATTTGAAAAATAAATAAAATAAAATGCATGTGATTGGAAAATTGATTTTCAAAATTTAAATTTAGTAAAATAAATTGAAATAGCATGCAAAATGGAATTGGCAAGATTGCCAAGAAGTGGAGAGGATATTTTCATAACCACTTCTCGACATGTGTGCCAGTGCAATTATTGTATTGAGGTTGTTGAGAAATTTCATGGAGGTTATTGTGGATCTCGGGAAATCACCGAGGTTGTTGAAAAAATTTTCATGGGGAAATTAACAGAGCTTTTGCAAAAATTCTTTTACTGTGTTAAAATTCAATATTTCTTAGAAATTGTGATCTTTCTGGTTGTATATTTGTGGAAGATCCCTTAGAGGATCTTGGAGGTTGGTTATATTATTTGGGTTTTGAAGATTTTCTTTCGAGCAAGATTTTGGGATTTGCTGTACGAGAAGGAATTGGTAACTACAGGCAACAAAGACTTCAAAAGCTAAAGAGATTTCTTCACCAAACAGGAAAGGATACCAGGTATTTTTTATTAGTAAATTTTTTATTCTTTTCGAGAATGAATTTCATTAGTTTCTGGAAAAGATTATTTGAGAGAAGAAACAAGATCAACTTTTAAATCCCTGTATTTTTCTGTGAAAGAAATTGTTTCCTGTAACTCATTTTGTGAAATTTGATAATTTAGAAAACCTCTATTTTCTATAGAAATCATTTAAAACTATTGTGAGGGAAAATTACTTGTTGGAAAAAGGGAATTTAATCTACAGGAAAGATTTGGGGTTTAAATGGAAATTTTCTGTATATATTATTTTGAATACCCAGAAATTTTTTTATTAAATTCCCTGTTATTTGTCTGTTTGTAAAAAAAAAATCTTTTTATATTTATTAGAAAATCTTGAGGATTTTATATATACAATTATGTATATATTCTGATTAAATTGAATTGTATATATAAATCATGATTGTTTTATTAAGAATCGCCGTACGGAATAAATTCTGCCGGCGAAATTTGATTTAAAATTTCGTATTAAAAATATAAAGAAAAGAAAAAACACGTTTTTGAAAATGCAGTTGCTGGAGGCGATGGATTTTTAAAAAAAATTAATTTAAACTTTTGGGGAGGGCCGAAACCCTCCCCACTTTTTATTGGAGGAGGCGCATCCCCCATGGCTGCGCACAACAGCCATTACGGCTGCTGGGCGCAGCCCTGGTTGGGCCACGCCCACTCCCCAATGGGGCCGCGGCTAGGCCGTGGGCTCGGCTGCGGAAATTTAATAGATTTTTTTTTATTTTCTTTTTATTAGAAATTTGTTGAGATTAAAACTGCGATTTTCTTTTTAATAAGTTTATTAATAAAATTTGGATTTCAATTCAATATACATATATGTATATATATATATATATATATATATGTATGTATGTATATGTATATGAGAATGTATTTATTGGGTAAGTAAATATAATTCTTTTATATATATATTTATAGAGAATAATTAATTGATAATATTTTTAAAGAAAAGAAGAGTAATTTTTAAATATTCTTTTAATGCAAATTTATTTTCTTTCAAATTAACTTGCATGAGAAGATTAATATTGAGAAATTATAGAATGATAATTTAGGGAGTTTGTTAAAATCAGTATGATAGATTAAATTATGTAGTTATTTATCTTGATTATTGAAAAGGATCTTTTAATTAAGATGATTTTAAATTATGATTGATTTCAAACTGTTGCATATGGATTTAATATATCCAAATAGTAGTTGCACATTTGATTTAATGGTTTAAATTTTGATTTGGGAAAAATGGGGAAAGTCTCTATTGATTAAGTCTTCCATATCAATTGTTAAATGGGGATTGTACTTGTTAAGTTTAAATTTCTTGAGTAATCTAGGGATGTGTACATGACTTTGCTTGGTGATTAACACCTGTGTTATGATCATTGATTGTTGTTCGTTTTAATCATGTTAGTCTTTTATAGTGATTTTTGGATATATGCACACTTTGTAAACCCTAGAAGGAAAAATATAGATTCTCGTGTTATGTTTAGGGGAGTGGCTATTTGTAAGGGCCGACACACAAAGTGGTGTCAGGGTAACTTACAAGTAGTTAGTAACTCAGTGATAATTAAATGACACAGTAGTAAGACTAAAACACTTAACAAGATGTTTATACCTCTCTTATGACTCTTGAGCTACTTCAGTCATGAGTATAATTTGAGAAGGCCTGGAATGGAAAATCAAAGTCTTGTTTCTTCAAGAGACGTTCGATTCCGCAACAGTATGCAATAGGGGCCGGGTTTAGTAAGAGGTTACCAGGGTAACCCAAAGATTTCGGGCCGGAACCTAGGAAGAAACACCAGGGTAACCTTTGCATCGTTGTGATGACACTCCACCTAGAATAACAGTTAACCCTACGTTTGTGGTGTAATCAATTGTCAAAATCTGGAAGCAATGTAACAAATAGATTGTTGTACTAGTGTCTAGGGTTAGTAGATTGGTCTAGGTAACCCTATTACTATCTCCTAGCACGGGGGGTGGACCTACGGGTACCACATGGTTGGGTGGAACGTGCACCTTACTCCGTTGGGTCCCCAGTTTGTGATCATGGCTTCGAGAGCTTCATGGATGGAGAGCTCGCACTTGGATCTATGTTTATTTCAACATTGTATATTGTAAACTTGTATTTGAAAAAAATCCCTCAAATGTATAAGAGGTGAACAATGTAATTGTAATTGTAACTATTATTTGAACTACCTCATCAAGTTGGATGAGTATTGTAATATTATATCAATGCAATGTATGGAAAAACATGTTTGTACTTTATTATATTATCTTGAATGGAAATTTCAATGTTATGCAATGTTTATCTTTATGTTATTAATTAAAATGTGCAATGCGAAATACTTAAGTCACTTATAAGTCACTTATGGAAAACTCAAAGTAGTGTAACGTCGCTTAACCTAAGAATGTATGCAATTAATTAACTTATAATTAAACTTTAAAAAAAATTATTTCACCTTTATAACACATTTGCAACATTCTTAGGTTATTAAGACGGGGCATTACAAAGTCAATTGAAGCCATTCCTATGACATACATTACCGGCACACGGATTTCTAGATTTATCCTGAACTATATCATCTGTCGATATGGTGTCCCTCAGTCCATAATTACTGATAATGGACACCCATTTAAGAAGCAAGAAGTTCGTCACTTGTGTGATGAATTTCATATCCAACATCACTTTTCCACTCCATACTACCCACAAGGTAGCGGCCAAGCGGAGGCATCTAACAAGACCATCATTAGAATTCTCAAGAAGACTGTCAATGATGCTGGTCATGACTGGCATTTACAGCTTAACCCTGCCTTATGGGCTTATCGTACAAGTATCAGTACTCCCATTGGCGCTACCCCATATTCACTTGTCTTTGGGTCTGAAGCCATTTTTCCTATTGAAGTCAAGATTCCTTCCCTAAGAGTATCCTTGAAAGGCCACATTGATGATGAAGAGTACCGAGTGTCGAGACTCCATGAGCTAGAATTTCTAGATGAGCGAAGACAGAAGGCACTAGACCATCTTCAAGCATACCAGAATCACCTTCGTCGTAGCTATAATAGGAGGGTCTTGAACAGAAACTTTGACATTGGTGACCTGGTTTTAATGGAGAACCCAAAGAATCAAGCAGAAAGAGACAAACCAGGAAAGTTTGAACCTAATTGGTTAGGACCTT
>VDFB02170045.1:0-14521 GCA_007258455.2 Sequoia sempervirens | reverse complement strand
CTCTCTACTTCTCATTCTCTATCTTTCTCTGTATCTCTATAGTTACCTCTCTTTATTTCTCTCTCCCTCTCTATATCTCTCTATCCATCCCTCTCTATCTCTATCTCTCCCTCTCTCTCTCTCTATTTTTCCCTCTATCTCTATATATCTCTATCAAGATCCATATATATATATATATATATATCTTCCTATTTCTTTCTCTATCAATCCATCCATCCATCCATCTATCTATGTATCTATTTATATTGATCTTTCTTTATTTCTATATATCTATTTTTATCCCTATATATCTATCTCTATCACTCCCCACTCTCTACCTCTATCCCTATTTCCTTTTCTTATTATATCTCCCTTTCTCTATTACATTAATATTTCTACCTCTTTATCTCCCCCTCGACCTATATCTATATCTATATCTCTATTTATCTCTTTGTCTATATCTCCACCTCTATCTCTATCTATATCCCCCTATCCCTCTCCCTCTGTCTCCATCTCTTTATCCCTCTTTTTATTTGTCACTCCCTCTCTATCTCTCCCTCTTTATCTCCATATATTTAACTTTTTCTCCTTATTTCTATCTCTCATTCTCTCTATCTCTTCAATGATCTAGCTATTTCTCCCTCTTCCTCTCTCCCTACCTCTCTCACTCTCCCTCTACTCTATCTCTCTGCTCTCCCCCTCTCCCATTCTCTCTCTATCTCTTTCTATATCTCCTGACCTTACTCTCCCTCTAACTCTCTCTATCCTTCTCTCTCTTTTTATCTTTCTATCTAGATTCCTCTTTATCCATCTCTTTATCCCTCCATCTTGTTAGGAAAAATGGTATTGTACACATTTCAAAAGAAAGAAATATTTTAATTATGTAATATAAATAATATTTTGTGGTGTATCTTAGGAGATGTGTTTAGCTATATTAAATATTGATTTGGGTCCACTTGTAACATTCTATGTGATATTTGTTAGATATTTTATTTATGGGTTGAACATTTGAAAAATGATTAATATTAGGAGAAATTAGTACCAAAAATTAAACATTAGGGTCACTTGTTTTATACTCTAATGGTTTTGAGACACATGGTTTTCCAATACCATAATATATAAGTGTGAGATTGAATATGTAAAAATAATAACAATTTTAGTAGTTGGGTTATCGATTATTTATATTAAGCTCTATTGTAGAGTGCATATTTGAATCATGGCATGTAATATGGGGTTACATGGTTACACATTATGTTTGGACACATGTAGGGTGTATTATAAGAGCTTGATGTTTTATAAATGTGTATCAAGACATTTTAAGTATATTGCAATATTTCATTGATTAATAATACATTCATTGCAGATACTTTTGGAGGTTGGGATTTTACCTCATGATGGTTTTCCTATGGTATATCTTGTGTAATCTTGTGGCACATCTTTGATCATTACATTATAGTTTTCCTATAAAATTTTATTAATTATTTTCTCTCATAGGGTTATGTAGGAAATGATTTGATAAACCTGACAATTTCCTAACAAGTGGTATTAGAGATATGGTTGTGGTTAAGGGAGATAAGATATCCCTATTTATTTAACCCTTATTTGATTAGATTTTATACAAAATTAAATCCATAGAAATGCTAGAGATATTTTAGAAATTTCAAGGTATAAAGGTGTATGGTGTAGGTTGTGAGAATTGTAGATTTTGGGTTTGAAAGGTTTTGTTAAAAAAATATTTTTTGGGTGTTCAACATGAGGGTTATATGGAGGAAGTTGTAGAGATGACCTCTTGGAATAAAATAATCCTCACCATTAGATATAAGAGGCCTAAGAAATGAAAATACACAATAAATTTGCTAAATTTTGGCCACCAAGGCTTGAAGGAAGAAAAATTGTCTCCCTTATAGTTAGTTGTATGATTAGATGGTCCTAGTTCATATAATTTATCAAATTAAAAAAAAAATCACTAGTGGGTGGTATAAGGTCCACAAACCCATGTATCCCTTGGTACTTTGTTGACAACACAAGGGCACAACAACTAGCATGACAGTATAGCCACACATGGATGTTAGTTGGTGATTGACCCTTCATTGGCATTACCATGGTCAATAGGCTTAGCCATTGGTCCTTGCCCTCAATTGTGGCTAACAAAGGCTTATCTCCTTATATGTAATTTTTTTAAATTAAAAAATATGAATTTAAATCCGCTTGAAATCTACCAACACACTAGACAAATTTACATTATTTATAAAGATAATCTCACCCAAAAGAAATTGACACATATAGCTTTAGATAATATTATGCCTAATGCTTTGTTAAATAACTAATACTAATTTTTTCATTTTCTTACTATTTCAAGAGTATGAAATAATTTGAACTTTTACATGTACCTATAATACTTAGTTAAATATTGGGTCATTGGTAGAGAAAAAAAATATATAGGGTGACCACTCACCCATTAAATTGAGATGAATGTACATGTGATACATAGTTAGCTAACTAACTCTATAGAAATGAAGCAATTAATCCATCTATGGGGGCCGAAAAAACCAACAAAGATAATGCCTAAGGACCAACTAATAGGTTACTAGCTAGCTTTTCATTGTGATAAAAACACATAAGAGTTTAAAGACTCATGATTATTGGTTAACAAACAAATACATTAAAAAATGCATGGGTCTATAACGACAAAGGCAAAGTCCATTGATAGTTTGGAATTGATTTAAATGATGAAATTGACTTTGGAGAAAGACATAAGTCACTAATTAGTTGAAAAGCCCAAGAACTAATAAACGATCATTAGTAAAAGCAAGATCAATAGTTGGAAGAGGTGAATCTCAGTCATCTGATTAACCCCATATATTAATGAGGTCTGAAATGACATCAAAAGATTCCCAACCATCATTACCATCATCATCCTAACCTAAACAGTCATCATTAGTAAAAGCAAGATCAATAATTGGAAGAGGTGAGTCTCAGTCATCTGATTAACCCCATATATTAATGAGGTCTGCAATGACATCAAAAGATTCCCAACCATCATTACCATCATTGTCCTAACCTAAACAGTTTTTTTAAATTGTATAAAAATAATATAAAACTGTAGAATTAGTAAAAAGAAAGTGCTTTAAAAGATCTAAGTTCAGTCCATCGTGTTAATTTATTTGGTCATTGAAGATTGTGCCCGATTGTTCTCGAATTTCACTATCCTTGATAAAAAAAACCAGTCACTTTAATTCTATCCCCTTGTGTGAATCTAAAACTACTAAAACAATTGAAAAAGACTTATGTACAACAAAAACATTTCACGAGCCATGATCGCAGAAAATACTTCTTGACCAGAAGTAAACGTTAGTGGGATAACAAATATATTTGTATAGCTGACTAGGGCCCAAAATTCTATCGTTTACTACGTATATTTGACCAGGCTTTATGTTCCTTATTTTTCTTCTTATTTGAAAATGAGACAACGAGAAGGCATCTTGAAAATCGAAATGGAAGATTTCCATTTGAGGTTAAAGTATTGGGTCCACACTCCTTACTTTTCCCTTCATCGTGGAAAATTAAGAAATCAATGGTCTAGGAAGAAATGGGAGACTTTATCAGAAAAGAAAATGGAAGATCTTCCAAGCTTCTCAAACATATTTATATTAATCCATTGGGTTTTCTTTACAGGCCTACAACCATTATGAATAATGAGCTCTCTCTTGCTTATGCAATCATTTCACTCTTATGTTGTATTGCCAGCATAAGAAGACTCTAATGCGCTGCGCAGATCTGCCATTCTAAGCTATCATAATTATTCATTTGATAGTTTGGAAGCCATCATAATTATTTTTTTATATAACAGGGGTGTTCCCGCGACTCAGTCCACCAGTCCAGCAGTCCGTATCTTAGATACCTAAGACAAGCTAGAGCGAGACTAGAGCCA
Source organism: Sequoia sempervirens (assembly GCA_007258455.2). Taxonomy (NCBI): domain Eukaryota; kingdom Viridiplantae; phylum Streptophyta; class Pinopsida; order Cupressales; family Cupressaceae; genus Sequoia; species Sequoia sempervirens. The sequence goes on along the minus strand of VDFB02170045.1, from coordinate 10,611 downwards.
TCATAATTATTACCACTGCACAATCATAAGATGCCGAGATGTGCAAGCTGCAAGAGGCACCGGAAAAAGTGTTCAGAGCAGTGTGTCCTGGCTCCTCACCTTCCATCCACTGACTCTCACAAATTTGAGATAGTCCATAGAGTTTTTGGAACCCGCCATGTTATCAAGACTCTGCAAGTAATTGAATTCAATCCTTGGCAAAATTATTTGTTTATTGCGCTTGTTTCCCTTAGTGTTAGAAGTTGTGTTCATGGTTTTGATGTGGTATTGGTTCAGGGCATGGAGGCTGAGAAAAGAGCAGATGCAGTGAATAACATGGTGTATGAAGCAAGTGCAAGGCTCAAGGACCCCGTACATGGCTGTGTAACAGAGATTGAGAAACTAAAGAAGCAAATTGCTGACCTGGAGTCCCAGTTGGCAGCCACAAAAGCAGAGGTAGTAAAGAAAGGTTTGGAGAGGGATGAGCTTCTGTCCATTCTCTTAGGTGGGTCTTATAAGGATGGTGAACATGTTTTGTATGAGGTACAAACAAATGATAATTTGACAGTGGATGATGTGGAGAAGCTCTGGAAACCCCTTTGGGAGTCATAAATTTTAACTGTAAGCAGGAATTAATGGACTTTTCCTTTTCCAGGTTATGAATTTGTGTTAATCTGAGAGTATAAAAAATGTTGTTTTCCATTCATACTCAATGGTGTCCTCTGTCCAGAACTTGGGAATGATTTTTCTAACCTAAATTTCATATAGAAGCTACTTGTAGGCTTCAAAACAATGATTTGCTTATGTTGGCAGATAACGGTGTTTATAAATTATCACTGAATTGATTCATAAATAGCTCTTTTTTTCTTGCATCTGAAATATTCCTGGGATGAGTCTATTATCAATTTAAACCTTAAGAAAATGCTGGCATTGGCACGCTACGGGATCCTGATTTTCTTGATGCTACTGCTCACTTTCTCTTTCATATATTGCCCACGGTTCAAATGACCAGAAGCATATTAATGAAGTTAAGAAGTAAATAGAATAACTATCCTTTCTTTTTTAAAGTATAGATGAATTGGGAAATTAGTATTAACTAATAAAGTGGATGGTATTTTTCAAGAAAATTTGGCTATAAAGCATATTTCAATGGGAAAATAAATTTAACCTTAAAAAATCAAATAAGTAAAGGTGTAGAAAGGTGAAGACAATATAATTATGAGTAAAGATCTTGAAAAGTGAATTGAACTAGTTCTTGATAAATAAGAGAGGTTACTGTGAGAATTGCATGTTTATGGGTCTATTCTTTTGGTGAATTTGGATCATCACATTCTCATTATGTGATCTCATTATTATTTTTTTCAGAAATTGGTCTTGATTTCTAGATCTTTCATATGTATAATTTATTAGAATTAGGAGATCTATGAGATAAAAGCCAAGCACAAATGAACAATGCACAATATTGTATTTAGATGATCCAAATGATAATAAGTACAAAGCCTTGCATATATAGGCAAGGATAAAGCAATCCACCTTTGAGGTGAATTGACAAGTGCCCCATAAGTGGCACAAATGAGTAGATAAGTGTCCTATAGGTGTCAACCTTAGGATCACTTGGAGTGTGCAAACCAACAACCTCTATGACCAAGTCATCAACCTTGTGTGCCAAGTGTTGAGTGACCTTTGAGATGAGATGGAAAAACATCCAACATTAAAAAGGTATGTGCGCGAGGTAACCAAACAACTTGGTAACCTCAAGAGACTTAAAGGTTGCACATTCGGTTAGACAAGAAGTTGTCTAACCTCATCATCCTATGTACAATTAAGTATATTGAATAGATTAATTATTCACACTAGCACTCCCTCGTAAGTGATACTTGGGGAGATCACAAAAGTGAAAATAGATATAAGTAGGTCCTAGCTAGAGGCCATGTTAAGTACCCATGTACAATGCAATCTCTCACAAAAAAAGAAAACAAAGAAAACTCAATGGGAACAAGAATCCTCTCCAAAAAAGAGAATTAGAAGGATTTAAGACCTTTTGAAAAGATGTCCTTGATGATAGGAAGATGATGATGAAGAACTTCTAAAGCATGCCAAAGTTGTAAACTCTGTCAATGATGGATTGGTGTTTGCTGAAACCAACGAATCTCCCAGAAATATGAATCAAGATTTGAGATATAAAACACTGCATGAGTGAATTGGTGAACACTACTCAACCAATGTATACAAATTCAATCAAACTCTGTGAATTCAATAATACAGATAGTATTGTGATTAGGAGTACTAAAATCTCAAAAATTGATCCACTAAATTAATCCCCCATACGATAGATCAAGATAGAAGGTTCATGAGGCCTCCCAAAAAGAAGATTATGCTTCATTGAAAGAAGCATTAGTATAACACAACATAGTCCCTCCTTAATGTTAAGAGAAATAAGCAAACAAACTAAGATCAAGAGTGTGTAAGGAATGCAGAGATGTACAAGAAACTGAGAAAGGGTACATGGTCCAAGGCACACTCACATGAGGCAAGAATCTTGAGGATCCATTGTGTGACAGTACAACCCCCCATTACACTTTATAATTCAGTGTAAGTAATAATAATTTCCCAAATTCACTTTATACATTCAGTGTTGTGGCACTTTATATGAGTGTATTTACAAGATTTTTTTGTTGTTACAAGTTCTTCAAAGTTTATGTTATGAGGTGGATTAAGAAGACATATCGCTTACAAGCCTCAAAAAATGACAAGCTGAAAATTAAACCCTCATTATGATGACCCCCTTTTTTGTCAAATTCATTGCAAAAATAATTAGACTCCTCTTTTACAAATTTTAAACTAAGGTAAAAGATTTCAACCTCACTATAAACACATTCCCTTTGTAAAATTCATTGTAAAAGAAAAATGGTCTCCTCTTCTACAAATTTTTAACTAAAGCAAAAAAATATTGGGACAACTCCTTAACTGGCAGATGTCATGCCAAATGTGCTGTGTGGCTGATCTTAACACTCAAACTGCAACTTCTCATTTACCATCCACATGTTGATATCTCCTTATCTTCAAAAAATTCCTTGCAACATATAAAGAAGCCGGTAAGGAATTCCTTGTTGAAGAAGCCTTGAATTCTTGTCGGCTGGCACCTACATAAAGTATGCAGGCCGCTTCAGGAAGATAAAATCGCCCAAGTATTGAGCTGAGGAGAAGGTCGCAACGCGTGAATATGAAGTATGATGCAAATAAATAGAAGGTATCTGTGCAAGCCAAAGAGCAAGATGTACTTGGCTGTAACTTGTGTGAGGTTGGGCGTGGTGATTAAGAGGCCGATAGGCTAAAAGTGCATAAGACCAGGTCGATGCTGCCTGTCATGCCACCTCTCCACACTAGTCGATGAAAGAAGAAACACAAAAAATAGATAATAACTACTAAGTGCTCTCTACCCGCCAAAAAATGGCCACCTACTTCCTCTGTGTAGCCAAAAAAGATAACACAAAAACGACAGATTTCAAACGCCAGTCAATTTCACCTTGACCACAGAATCGATGAAATCCTCCTGTAGATTTCACACGTCTAGCAGAGTGTATCCGTGGGGCCTGAGATTGCATGAATGTTTTGTCGCAGGTCAAAAAAGTAGTTACCATATTGGTCAGAAAGGTGAAATCATGGCTTGCAAAACCACTCACGGCCTGCCCAAGCAAGGCGTGGCCTGCATAAGAGCCCTTGGAGTCGCCTTCAAATCATCAGTCAATGCCCCTCTACAGAATGTAAAATGCCAAATTACGGCGTGGTCCAAACTAGCCCCAAACCAGCTGCTTTCAATCCTCTGTTTGTGATGGCAATCTCCGAACCCATGCGCAAACAAACCCACATTTGAGTGTGCCTCACAAAATTATGAGTGGGGCAGCCTGTGGGTCTGCAGATCGCAAGCTAGATCTTGCTACACACAAGAAATCAATCGCACCCTCAGAACTTATGTGTAGCCCACAAAAGATTACGTCATGCAACATAGACAAAATCATGCCTTTCTGAGATGCACAACACAGATTTAAATGCCACACCACACATTAGAACACAGAATTCGACAGGGGTGGGGTCGATTCCTTCTTGCTCTGAGTAGATGTGTAGGAAGAAATTAAATACAATAAACTAGTTCACTATTAGGCTTGGATAAACCTCCAATCCAAGCTTTGATATCATGTTAGGATTCCCAAAAAAGATCATAACAGCAAAAATCTTGTGATTCCACAAAAATAAACTTGCAGACAATGATCACCCTAATTCACTAGAATTAATTTGAATGGACAATGACCTTGCTTAAATAAGCAAGGAAGACGCAATCCAGGATTGCCAAGTGCCCCATGATGTGGCACAAATGAGTAGACAAGTGTCCTATAGGTGTTAACTTTAGGAACATTTGGACTATGCAAACCAAAAACCTCTATGACTAAGTCGTCAACCTTGATGCCAAGTGTTGAGTGACATTTTCAGTGAGATGGAAAGTGTTACAACCTCAAAAGGTATGTGCATGAGGTTTACCAAATAACTTGGTAACCTCAAGAAGCCTAAAAGGTTGCACATTCAGTTAGACAAGATGTTGTTTAACCTCATCAACCTAACTACACTTAAGTATAGTGAATAGATAAATTATTCACTCTAACACCCCCCTTTAAGTGATACTTGGGGAGATCACAAAAGTGCAAATAGATAGAAATGGGTCTCGGTTAGAGGCCATGTTAGGTACCCATGTGCAATGCATTCTCCCTCAAAGGGAAAAAAAAGGAGAAAACTTTGTGGAAACAAAATACTCTCCAAAAAAAGAATTAGAAGGATTTAAGACCTTCCGAAAATATGTCCTTTGATGATAAGAACATGATGATGAAGAACTCCTTAAGCATGTAGAAGTTGTAAATTTTTCTAATGATGAACTAGTGTTTGTTGGAATCAACGGATCTCCAAGAAATGTGGATCAAGATGTGAGATACAAAACACTGCATGAGTGAACATATGAAAACTACTCAACCAATGTACACAAAGTCAATCAAACTCTCTGAAGTTGATAATACATATAGTACTATGATTAGGAGTACAAGAATCTCAAAAGGTGATCCACTAAAATAGTCCTCCATACAAAAGATCAAGATAGAAGGTTCATGGGACCTCTCAAAAAGAAGATTCCTCCACTACTTCATTGAAAGAAGCATTAGCATAACACATCATAGTTCCCTCTTAATGCTAAGAGAATAAGTAGACTGGAACTAAAATTGAGAGTGTGTAAGGAATGTAGAGATGTACAAGAAACTAAGAAAGGGTGTGCTCCAAGGCACACTCACATAAGGTGATAATCTTGAGGATCCATTGTTGTGATGGTACAACCCCCATTACACTTCATAATTCAGTGTAAGTACAATATTATCCCAAACTCCCTTCACACATTTAGTTTTGTGCTAATTTCTTACAAGTTAAACCCCCATTACAACCCCCTCTCATTTGTAAAATTAAAGAAAACCCTCTTTTTACCAAATTCATTGCAAAAGAAAAAAATGATTCCTCTTTTACAAATTTTTAACTAAGGAAAAAAAAATCAACCTCCCCCTATAAAAACTCCTAAAGCTTCATATTGACTAAATATGAATGCTCATAAAGTTTTGTTGTAAGATCATGTCTAGATTGAAGATATTAAAGTTTTCATTTCTTAAAGTTTCAATATCCATTTCAAAGGCATTATAGGCATTTTTGGGCCTAAAAGTGGTTATAACCCGCATACTAGGTCGTAGTTTGATAGAGCACTTCATGAGCTTTCTAACAATTCAAACTGTTAGTCAATTGAACACCTAGATCAAAAGTTATGACCTCCAAAAGTTGGATCTCATGAACTGGGAGACATAAAAACATGTTGGACACATAAATGAGCTATAAAGGGGGAGTTACATGTGGTGGTACATGTGTTTAAACACATTATAGGAATCTATTATTGGAGATAAGGATGGCCACCACTTTTTAGTTGGTTTTAGCTCATGGTTTTGTAATATCTTTTGATGGTTTCATATATTGTCTCTTATATATTAGGTGAGTGAGATGGAAGTTGTGTGTATGAGTCTTATAGATGTTGTTAGATTTGGTTGTGAAATCACCCAAGATCAAATTGACCAGAGGAAAGAAAGTCAAGAATCTAGAGATGATCAAAACTCAACACTCCTTAGCATTGAACTAGCACTCATGAATAAGTGAACAAAGTGAACCTCATATAGGGAGAGGTGAGGACTGTTTATATAACAAAATAGAGGCAAATAATTCCAAGAGGGGTAATAACTCTTAAGTTCCCATAATAGGTGGGAGTTTAACCTATTTGGTAAATGCTAGATTACATGGTTGTGCCAACCTAGGTAAGGACAAACAAATGGTTATGGGAGGTGGATAATAAATCCAAAAGAGAGTGTGAGACTCAACTACCCAAAGGTGGGTGTGATTGACACATGTGATGGATAGATTATGCCATGTGTCCTCATCCTAACCATTAATATAACATAAGCAAGCTTAATAATGTGTGTAGGAAAAATAAATATTCCCTCGCATAAGGAAAATAAAAATACTACATTAACAGATATTGAGTTACCTCTATATATCTAGTTGGTGATACTCCTATGAGAAATTTTACTCCACAACAACTGAAGAAGAATCAACAACATCAAAGAGAAGATGAATATCATGAATAGTGTCTCCCAAGTCTAAAATATGAGACTCTATAAACAAACCTGCAATGTATGCCAAGTAGCCATCTCAAGAAGCTATATTTGGAAGATGATGTGTCTTCTGCTGCACTGAATCACAAGTAGCCATGAATGTAGTAACACAAATATACTCAGAAGCAATAGTAGGTGGAGGAGAAAGAATGCAAGGCTCAAGAACTAGATCGCATGTGAGAATACCCAAATTCAAGTAACCAAAGTTCTCCTCAAAATCAAAATTCACACTAGGAGTGTGATCAACAACCAAAGGATTAGAACCATCATTAGGTACAAAGTTTGAAAAGGTGTACAACCGAGATGCATGATCAACCATCCTAGTAACAATTATCTCTCTTCTCTCTAAGTCTTTGATGATAACTGAATTGGGTGTAAATTCCATAGTTTTCCTTGCTCCACCATGAGTGATATGTTAGGTGGAAAGAAAATTGTTTGAAAGATGAGGTACACACAAAACACCATTAAAAGTGTCATCCCCAATATCAACAAAACCTTTCCCAATTACCTCCATGTATGTATTGTTTCCCATCAGAATATGTGGCATAACACAAGGCTCAAAAGAAGAGAACATAGACTGTGTAGAATCCATATGATGAGAAGCTCCAAAATCTAGGAGCCATCTCCCTTATCCAAGATTTGTAGAAACACAAAGAGCTTTACCTTTTGATTTACTTGCCCCTACAGTATGGCATTTTTCCTTATCGAATTATGATTGTTTGAATTTGTGGAATTAGAAGAAGAAGCTGAATCAACCATTCCAAAAGGCAAACTGATTTTGTTCTTCTCAAGAAGATGTTTTAGTTCATCAATGTCCTTCTTATAACAAGAATTTTCGTCATATCCACTCCTCTTGCAATATGCACAAGTGAGTTTCTCCTTCTTAGATGAATCCTCTTTTAAAGAGAATTTAGTGTCTACTTTAGAAGTAGATGAGGATTGATCTAAATCTTTCTTTCCATCTCCTTGGTTCCTTTGTTTCTTATTTTTCTTTTTTCTTAATTAGGACCAGGTTTTGAAAGAATGCTTAATCTTTCTTTCCATCTCCTTGGTTCCTTTGTTTCTTATTTTTTTATTTTTCTTGTTTCTTAATCAGGACCAAGTTTTGAAAGAATGCTTAAAATCAACTGTGAGTTGAATCCTTTTTAACTCCACATTTCTCTAACTATAATCTTATGGCATTCAACTTAGTAAAGAAATCATGAATGGTGTCAAAGTTGCATGGACTCAATCCTATGAGCTCGTTCTCCAACGAATATGCTCTCAAATCATCTTGTTTATTGTTACCATTGTTTGACTACAGCTCAATTGGTGGAGCTGATTAAATTTTGTTATATCTTAAAGTGGGAGTTTAGTTATTTTTGTATGTGCTTTGAGTGTTGTTTGCACTGTATTCATCAAGTACCAGTTGTGCAAGTGTTTTCAAAAAGAGTTTTAGAAGTATTGCTCACTGTTTGTAAAACAAATGAAGTACAAGACTGAGTATACAAATGATTAAGCATAACAAATTGCTTTTATTTATTTCATGATGCTATTCACATTACATAATTTCATTTGATTGCAAGAATACAAATGGTTGTACAACTTTTCATTTTGATGCATTTCTTTCTAAATGGAAATGAAAGAAGAAATTAAAAGATCCACATAAGCCATGGTTTTAGTTGATTCCATTCATTGCAGAAAGTAAATTCTACCACTGAAAGTAACAAAAAATAAGAAAAGCAGATAGCATAAGACATATCCATCATTGCCTAATTCTCGATCTTCGGTTGAGATGCTTGATACTTGCTTCGTCTTGCTTTCGATTCCAGGTACACTTGCAAAAAATTGGGAAAGTCATGTTAGAGCTCCGGATATGAGTTATACTACATGCCCTACCAATAGAAATATAATTCACTCCTCGAAATGCATGGAATCAACTAAAAGAAAAGTGCATAAACAAGAGCTGAAAATGGAGTGTCACATCATTATTTTTATGCTAACATTGTTTGTTTCGTTGTGCAGGTATAGGAAAAGTGATGAAGTTTATCATCTTATGAAGACATTAAGCATGTGGAGTAAAATGGGCTCCCACAAGGGTAGAGCTCGGCATGTTGCCCCTTAAACTGACAAGTGGGCTGAGAAGGAAAAGTACAATTATCATGCTCATCTGAGCTATTCAACTGAAGGAGTAAAACAGAATTTTAGTCATCAAAGCAATCAAGTGCATTGTTCATTCATAACAATCAAGTCCAAATAATGAAATGAGAATTACCAGTGAACAATGAACTTAATGGACTCAATTAAACTGAAATTGAACATGCATACATAATGCCTCATCAACAAGGTATCAAGAAGTGATAACCGAAAGCATTTGGAGGGGTTTCAAAGCATTATTATCAAAGTACACCAAGGATCAAAGTTCATTTCATCTGTAGCTGCTTAATGGAACATTAAAATGCATGAAGAGTCCCAAGATAGGGAAGAGTGATATTATCTAATCAATGCATGAACAGTATAGGTGAGAAACAATTCTGAATTTATTGTTTTATGTCTCAAGAAGGAAATCTTTGGATAAAATTCAAAATAGAAAAAGAGGACAACATTTAAGGGTTTGACATTATTTTCTCTCTTCGAATGATACCTTTCATCATGTTTATATTGCTACCACGCAACCATTTTTTGTTGGTTGTGTGTGCACATGGATAGTATAGTCATCCATTAAGTGGTGAAAAAAGCAACATATTCAAGTACAAAGTACAGTGATAAAAAATGTTTGATAAAGAGGAATATGAGGCAAGAGGGCAGCAGTGAGTGTATGGTTGTGGAATGCTAATGCAGGGCAACTATCATAGTTGTCAAGTGAACTGATCAAGGATTATGAATAGGAAGACAACATTTGTGATGACCTTGGGTAAGTGCACCAAGATGGTTCCCAAAAAAGGGGCTTAAGTGGCCACTTTTTTTCTGAAATCAGGAAATACTGACCTTGGACGTGAAATTGAGGATAGCTACACTCAAAATTTTTTGATGGAACAAAAACAAGGACCCGAAGGTTCGAAGCCCACTTTCTAAACTACTAATTTATTTTGAAAATGGCTGGAGATTAAGGGTTCAAAGAGGGACACACACAAATTAAGTTGTTGTTTCGCCGAAAAACATAACATAGCAACTCTTGTGTGACCCGAGCATGGGGACTTTTTTTAGTATTTTTAAAATAGCCCAATCGGTTAGATAACAAAGATGTAGTAAGTTGACCTGGATATTTTCTCGATAATTTTTAATGAATATTTGATTTTTATTAATTTTCTAAGTGGGCACTTCCTAAAAGAAGAGTTTGGCCGTACCCTCAAATTTTTTGAAACTAAAAGATTTTTCTAAAAAATTTTTTTTTTTAAATTGTAGAATGGATTATAGTTTCTAAAAATATAATTTATTTCAAATTTCGATGAACAGTTAATTTATAGCAAAAAAAATACCAAACACTACTTTTTGAAGAAAAACGGACATACAATCAATAGAAATTATGGATGAAAAGTTTAACATTGTTAGAAATTGAAAAAAATTACATCGTTGGAAAGCTAATAAAGAACCTAACATTACCCATGTCTTCGATTTCCTTGATATTGAACCAGATGCAATCTTGATGGTGAGCACGAACCTGATTATGTGCAAATTTGTTGAATTTGGAAAAAAACACATCTCTGGTCTTTGGGAATGCCCTCCAAGCCTTTGGCTTGGTATTCCAAGGAAAATACCAAAGCTAAGGCTCGGGGATTTCCAATGCAAGAAATACCGCATGTGTGTTATAACGCACATGCGTTATGTCTTCCTTTTCACATTTTCCAAAGAGCATTACTACCAACAAAGGTGGGAAAGGGTCAGAGAGGGTAGGGAAGGTAGGAAAGGGTGG
>VDFB02170044.1:43381-152305 GCA_007258455.2 Sequoia sempervirens | reverse complement strand
TGGTGCAGAAGCACCTAAGGAACAATAGGCAGTTTCATTAGGTAAATAGGAAATCTAGAAGGATAATTTAGTTTTTTTTTCATAAAGGTTATGTTGACCATTGTGAAGATAGCTTAGAGGTGTTTTTTATCTCTAAGAAAGAAGTTGTGAAGAGATGAATAAGTTTAGAAGCTCATCTTGTTGAGTTTTCAAAAGTTGGCAAAGGTTGAAAAACACAGTGGATTTTATAATTTTTGCCATGAGGTCATCAATAGGTTCGACAAAAAGAGCTTAAATATTTTTGGAGCCTATTTAAGGTGTGCTTCGACCATGGAACAGGGTTGGAAGCGTTGATGTTGTAGTGAAATTTTGTGAAATTGAAGGAAGACAGCGTTCTGTGCTACAATTTTTGATTTTTGCATCTAAATAGAGATTTAATGGATTAGAACTGCTATTTTTTTGATTGTAGGATGTAGTATTGGTAACATACAAGCATTGTGTAACATTAATTAGCTTCCTTGTTCAATTTTCAAGCACCATTTGTAAATAGTTTTCTTTTACCTTGTTGCTGGTCTGAACCAGACATTTTTGAGGAAATGGAGTGCTAGACCACTTTTCCACCGTACAAACTGTATGGCCCTTTGGGAATAGTGCCTAGAATCTATGTTTGTACATATGGTAGGTTTTAGGGTTTGTGTGTGTGCAGGAGCTACTAGCAAAGTCTTGCCCTAGGCAAGCCAGGCAGAGTCCAGCTAGGGAAGACAAGGAGTGCAAGGCACCTAACTTGCAGGGGTGCTAAGGTTTTGAAAAATTTCCTTTTAGAGAATTCAACTGAGAGTCTTGGCAAGGCCTAGTGGTTAGGAGGAGGCTCCATCAACCCATTTGGTGTGAGAAAACTCTGACAGATTGGAAGCAGCCTGAAAAAGGCTTATAAACCCTAGTTTTTGGCCATTTTTGAGTAAGGGTAGTGTACGGACAATACAAGCTCCAAACCTCAAAAATATTCAAGGTGTGGGCATGGGAAACACAAACCCCAAGAAAAGATCCTAGTTCATTTGGAGGCTTTTGGAGTGGTTTCCACTTTTCTCGGGTTAGGAGACCTAATTGGGGCTCAAGGGCTAGTAGCCTTTTTAACCCTAGATGAGGTTTTGTGAAAGTGATGAAAAGGTGAAGTGTTGTGAACCTCCAGGAACTTTAGGAGAATGGTTGGAAACTATTGAAGGCATCTCTATACCCCTACAAGGTCTAATGGAGAGTTGATGTGTTGTTTGTCTTTAGGGAGATTAAGGGCTAAGGAGAGAATAACAGAGAGAGTACCAAGATTGGCTTGGTTAGGGAAATGGAGATGATAGTAGGGTTGGCCAGGAAAACCAGAGGTGCCTAACAAGAATTAGGGCCTATAGGTTAAGGCGGTGGATAGTGACACCAAAGGGGTTTTCCAAGGTGAGACCCAAAGCATGGAACAGTGAGTGTTCCATCCAACCCTACCCTATCATCTAGAACATCAACCAAAGCTACACGCCGAAGCAAGGTGATCAATTTGATTGAGGTGGGAAGTGTTGAGCTTGAAGGATAGATTATTAGGTATGAGGAATGTTAAGAAGCTCTTGAAGTTTAAAGAACATGATATGTGAGATAGGTTTAATAGAATCTACTTAAATAAGGGTGTTTTGTGGAGAGGAGACAATGGAAAGAGAAATAACTAAGTTTTAATCTATCAATAGAATTAAGTTCCCTTAGTTCACCATCTATTTAGTTGGTCCAAGTGAACTAGTGATCAGTATAAGAATATTTTTGTCTAAAATGGGATCTAAACCCCTCATGGTATTTCTAGTTAGGATGTAGGAATTCAATTATTTTTTAGAGAGTTTATGAGAACTAAACCAACTTACATCTTTGTTTTTTCCACCATATCATATTCACCTCCTTGTAGCCATTTATTCATAGGGAGGGCATAAAAATCCATTCCCACAATTTAACTTGAGATGAGGAGTCATTAGGCATACAATAAAGAAAAAATGAATAGGTATTCCTTGGATTAGTAGTAAGCACTAAGCACAATTGTTGTTGGGATCCACTCCTCAATAGATGATAAACTTAGCCAAGTATTGGGAAAGGTGGGTCAACCTTGCATCCTAATATTTTGATTTATTATTTTGTCCTCATTTTAGGAAATGGGGCATCTCACTTTGTGTTGGTAGTTATTTGTCATTTGTTGAATGCTTCAAGGGAGGTGTCTAAGATGTTCTAAGAGCATATAATATTATTATAGCTTTATAAGATGAAACCCTCTTATGAAATTTAAGAGCATGACTATAGAATATTTATAGTAAAGTATTGACCAACATTATGAAAAATCATAAGAAATCTTTTAAGAAATAGCAATTGTGTCAAGGAAAAATATGTGGACATTTACAAGAACTTTTTTTTTTAAAGAAAAAGTGGGAGACCACTTAGAATTTTATTTATATATAATATTTTACATATAGCTAGTTCAGGAAGACATACTGGCGGGAAAGAAATAGTAAGAAAACCCCCAGTTGTAGTTCGAGTAACAAATTTTACAAAATATCAAAAAGACCAGTGAGGTCCTAGTACAAATGACCAATTGTCTGATTACAATGTTACAAAAGCACATTGGTTGAATACATCAGTACATATGCACATTCTCTTATGCAACCAAAATACCCAAAAGAAGACATCATACTAGATATACCCATGACCCAAATACATAACACAATGGAGATTACAAAACCTTACTAAAAATAAGATTGATAAGCTAGGAAGCCATTTTCAAAAATATGCAGATTTTCCACCAACATGTTGAAAGCCATTAACCGAGCTTTCTTTCGTTTCCACTCGTTTACCTTTTTGTGTTGGCTATTCATGCTCGTCCGCCCCGACCGGCCCCAAATCCCCAACCGGAACCAAGATGAAGCAATCATGAATGTAAACATGACTTCTCAAGAAAGAAATGGCATGATATTTTCTTTTTAAATCATCAATCTCCTCCATGGAAATGACAGATCTGTATCTATTTAGAACTTGGTAGAGATGTGAAGAAGTGTCATGCATTGTGGATAATAACATGCCTTGGAATATGTCAACATAGGTCTCTTCTTATGAAACAAAACCTTCTTTGAATAATTAACATTAGAAATTAATATAGTTTGGTGAGCATATTGTATAATCACACTAGAAACCAACAATGGAAGATTGAGAGTCTCAACTAAGAATTCCACCTTATAGATAACATTCATACTAGAAGCCAACAACTAAAGACCAAATTTCATAAATAAAGTTCATGTGTTATATATCATGCCTTTGAGGGGTCCACAAGTACCATGAGCCTTTTGAAATCCTTCTCCATCTAAATGCATCCATCCCAAGACCATTGGGAGGTGGGGCACAATATGAGCCAAGTATTAATTCTAATGTTAATTATTGAAAAGAAGGTATATAAATTATTTGAGCAATTCACCTTCATACAGAGTTTTACATCTTAGTCAATTTCAATGTATGAGTTCCATATATTTGTAAATTTTTCTAATATAAAAACATATTTTATTTCATTAAAATTAACCTATCTATTCTATGTTACAAAGGATGCTCTTATTTTAAATTATAAGTATATAATTCAAAATTAATTAGTAATTTTTAAGATAGAGTACACACAATTTCTTTAGTTAAAATAAAATAATATTCTTATTTCCATGTGAGAGTTATGTAGAATGGTAGTTTGATGTCTCAAAAATATTTCTTTCATATATACTAAATTTTTATCATTGTACATTATGAGTGAATCATCTCAATTATATATCCAAGCACATCAAAAATTTATAAAGTGGAAAGAAAAATAATCACACATTTATCATATTTTTGTAAGGTGTTCGAAAAGACTAAAAGTTTCCCTAGAAAGAACTAATTAAGGAATAAAAAAAATGGAAAGTGTCTACCTCATTGTATGTTGACCTTTCCCATATAAAAAGATCATGGAAATGCTAAATGAGTTGATATAAGAATTTTCAAGAATGAAGGCACAAAATTCATAACACTAATCCTAAAAGCAACAAGAAAGGCAATGAATAAAATCTTCCTAGTTATTTTGAAAGAAACTTTAAAAGGTTCTAAATCCCCTTCACACCCCTTTCTAAATGAAGATAAAATAAATAAGTTACCAAATATTTCTTAGAGTTTAAGGTGGAGATTTTAATATGATTTGAGAATAAATAAGATAAATTAGATGAAATCAAGTTTTGTTGTAAAGGTGATGAATTTTGGGGGAATAAGATGAAAATAATTTTGAACCTAGTTGACTCATTAAATGGAAATAAGATAGATTTTAAAGGGGCTTTATTTAAAATATGTAATAGTTAGATATGTACTAATACATTATATTCTCTATTAGATAGTTATTTCTTCCATAAACATTTCTTACAATCTTATAATTTATTAATAATAGTGATGTGTGCATCCCTAGACACTCTTTGATAACCACACTATTAATGTTTCTATTTTTACTAGAGGCTACTCTAATTGAAAAGCATGTAAAGAGGAAGGGTTAGTTAACCTTGATATTAATGCAATGAAAGGTGGGATTATCTTGATGGTATCAAAGTTATCTTAAAGATATATTGAAGGTTTTTCTTCTATGCCTGAACACATTTAGTGAAATATAATGAATATGTCTTATCCTAGAAAAATATGTATAGCATTAAGGATAAAATTTAGACTTTAAGTTGAAAGAAAATGTCAAATATTTAGAATAAAAATGGTGGGGATGGAATACAAGCTTCAAGTATCTCCTTGTAATAATTAATTACAATAATAAATGATTAAAACTAAACACGAATGGATATGTCACCAATAATTTTTAGATAAAATGACTAAAATTAGAGCCAAGATATCTTAGTTCAAGTATCAGGATAAAGGTATCAAATTCTTATTCAATGTAAACATAGCCGAGTTTGATAGATAAAAAATTGGCCCCATTAATACTAGGGGAGCATTGTCTAATGAGATTAAGTTGACACTATTCAATTTTTAGAAGTTAGAACCCTAACATTTATATGAGGCTTGTAAAATAGAACCTTATTAGGAAGAGTAGGAGAGGAGAAATGACCCCATAATAATTATACTTATACAAATAAAAATAATAATAATGTTTAACCATTTCAAAATGTTAAATTTGTTTCACTATGGTGATCAATAGCTAATTTGTACAAGGAGGCCACAATTTATAGGGAAATGAAGACTACATAAGAGGAGAATTTATAACATAGTAGCTTGGTTGTAGTTGTTTCTTTAGCATTAACTATTTTCTCTTTTTTTCTTTTGTTGTTGAATATTTTATTTGATCTCTTAAAACTTATCAATGGTACTTGATCTTCATAATGATGATTTTCTTATTTTTCAATTATTATCATCTTAGAAGGAATGCCATTTCAATTTAGAGCAGGGAGAAATGTATTTTTCTTTTAAAGTATTTAAAATATTATATTTATTTGATGGTTCCTTCTTAACCTCTTCCACTCCTTGGAAAAAATTATCCAACCACTTGAATCTCCTTATATTAATCAATTTACTTCAATGATTTATGTATGTGTTTATAGTGATTTACTCTTTATCCTTTCAATTTATTCAAGATATACTTTAATATAGTTATAACAAGTATATAATAGTTTTTCATACTGATATGCCTTTTAAGAAACCCTTTTTAAATGTGAAATTATTTGATGAGACAAGATATAAATTAAGGTTATTCTTTCTTACTTACCTCATGCTCATCCATATTTTTTGTCCATAAATATTTCAAATCAAATTGGATTTTTCAAAGAGGATAGCTATATTTTAAATATTCACTCTTAGTAAAAGTCATTTATTTCTTTGTACAAATTTAAAATTGATTTATGTAATTTTAATTTTAATAGTTTTAACATGGATATATGAAGAATAGTTTTAAATATATATATATATATATATAGTAAAGTGGACATATTTTTTATATTTTCCTAATACCAGAAAATTTAATAATACCTTCATTCCTTCTAATCCTAATAGAACTATTTTATTATACATTTCATTCAAACACTCTAGTTTCTTTCCTCTAAATTTATTCTTCGATTCATACATTTAGTTCACCAACCATTTTAGTAATGTCATAAGACTCAAAGGAAAAATATGAATAATTTTATCCAATTTTCCATTGTATGCACCCTAAACTTTATATCATGAACTGTTTGATATAATTTCTCAAATAAATTTGTTTTAATGAACTGTTTGATATAATGCCTCAAATAAATTTCCAATAGTGTTTTGACGAGTATGATAGAAATAGTGTTTTTGATATAATGCCTCAAATAAATTTGTTAATGAACTGTTTGATATAGGGTGCATACAATGGAAACACTATTTCTATCATACTCCATCAAAAATTACCATGAACTGTTTGATATAATGCCTCAAATAAATTTGTTAATGAATTATTTGATATAGGGTGCATACAATGGAAACACTATTTATATCATACTCCATCAAAAAAATTGTCATACTGTTTGATATAATGCCTCAAATAAATTTGGTGCAATTTAAACTGTTTGATATAATGCCTCAAATAAATTGGAGGTGCCCTAGTAGAAATGTATGCAAAATGTGGAAGCATAGACAGGGCATGTTAATTTTTTGTCAGAGTAGAAATGTATCGTAGAAATAGTGTATGTTGAAAAGGCTTTAGAAACTTTCAAACAAATGCAGTTTCAATTCAACAAATTTGAAAAATTTCGCATTTAGGGTTTCAAAATTTAACAAACAAATGCATTTTGAACTCTACAAAATTTGAATTTCACATACTTGGTGCTCGATATGCAAGTTGGGTTGATGAACTTTGGAGAGATGAAGTTGAGTTTGCGTTCGCCGGAGAGATGAAGTCATTTGCAGACCACATTCTCCGTTTGCCACACGCACAAGCACAGGGAAAGCAACTAGTAAAAAGTGAAAATGACAGTGACAATTTCATGTTTTTTTTTGTCTATTTTGAGGGGTTTGGTCGAACTCCATGTTCCCGACCCAATCCCCAAAATATTATTTTTGTTTAGGGTTTGGGGGTTTGGTTGAAGATATACTTTGGTTCGATCGAACCATTGAGTTTGACTGAACCCATTGAGTTTGGGGAAAGGGAAAAAAATGAAATTTCCTTCCTCATAAAATTTTGTAAAACCACTATTGTGGTTTTACCCCTTTAGTATGAGAAGTGTTAATGGTTGGTTTGAATCCATCAAATTCCATCAGCTAGCTCTTTCCATCTTTCTTGTTCATGAAAATGAAGAAGATAAGATTAAGGAAAAGGATACTAATGGGTGAACTCTCCCATGGACACTTTGGAGCCCACTAATATATGGGGTGAAATAGATGACCAAGATCATCTTTCTCTTCCCTCAACTACTACTCTCATTGCATAACATATTTGTTTTATGAATTTATGTTATAGGTTGATTCCCCATCTATACTTTAGGGGTGTGAATATTTCCACCCACCTTTTCTATAATTATGTGTAACATGTTTTTTATAAACAATAATATAGACAATTATTCATAAAAAAATCAAGGTCTTTATACCCCAATACAGGACATTCCAAAGTGGAAAATATGCACACTTATTAGAAAATATTTAAATTCGATGACCTTAGTCACTTCCAGGTAGGTTCCCAACATCCACATCATGTGTTTCATCATTTTGGTACCTTCATTTTTCTTTAATCATGTACTTATGTACCCATAATTTATGGGGAACCATCCTTTAATTTGCAACACTTCTAATCATTAGTCAAGTCCGTAAAAGGTGGGAGAGTTGATGGAAAGAGCACACCAAGCCTTGGCATAAAAAATGTGGGCACTTCAATGCCTAGTGGGATTATAGGCCAAGAAAAATGGTTTTGATGGGGTTTGAGTTACAAGAGGAACTTGGAACCTAGGATGTGCAACTTAGTCCTTGTCAAGGGGTTTGAGTTCTAAGAGGAACTTGGAACCTAGGATGTGCAACTTAGTCCTTGTCAAGGTTTTTGTTTCATGAGGAACTTGGAACCTTGGACATGCAACTTGATCCCTATCAAGTGTTAGGTGCCAAGAGGAATTTGGAACCTTGGATGTACAACTTGGTCATTTTCAAAGTTTAGGTTTTGAGAGGAATTTGGAACCTTGCATGTGCAACTTGATCCCTATCATGGTTTAGGTTCTATAAGAAAATAAGAACCTTGGACATGCAATTTGATCCCTATTGGGGTTCACATTTTAGGAGGAACTTGGAACCTTGGACATGCAACTTGGTCCTTGTTGTTGATAGATTTTGGGAGGAATTTGTAACCTTGGATGTGTAACTTGGTCCCTATTAAGGTTTCTATTTCAAGAGGAGCTTGGAACCTTGGAATTGCAACTTGATCCCTATTGGGATTTAATTTATGAGAGGAACTTAGAACCTTGGATGTGCAACTTGATCCTTATTAAAGTTTGATTTTTGAGAGGAACTTAGAACCTTGTACATGCAATGTGGTCCTTGTTCAATGTTGGGTTCTAGAAGGAACTTGAAACCTTGGATGTGCAACTTGGTCCCTATTAGGTGTCAGATTTTAGGAGGAATTGAAACATTAGATGTGCAACTTGGTTATTATTCCAGTGTTCAAGTTTTGGGAGGAATTTAGAACCTTGGATGTGCAACTTGGTCCATGTCTAGTATTGATTTTTGGAAGGAAATTGGAACCTTGGACATGCAACTTGGTCCCTATTGGGTGTCAAGTTTTGAGAGAAATTTGGAACCTTGATTGTGAAACTTGGTTGTTATCAAGGTTCAGGTTCTGGGAGTAATTTGGGACCTAGGGTGTGAAATTTGGTTCTTGTTGAGTTTTAAGTTATAAGAACTTTGAACATTGGAGCTTTTATTCCAACATTGCCAATTCCTCTTGGGGTTTTGGAGTCCCACCAAAGAAAAGAAAACCTTGAAACTCTTTGGTTTCCAAAGATGAATATTTTGA
This sequence comes from Sequoia sempervirens, assembly GCA_007258455.2. Taxonomy (NCBI): domain Eukaryota; kingdom Viridiplantae; phylum Streptophyta; class Pinopsida; order Cupressales; family Cupressaceae; genus Sequoia; species Sequoia sempervirens. The sequence continues at coordinate 143,304 of VDFB02170044.1, read as the reverse complement.
AAGAAAATTTTAAACATAATCTCCCAACAAACCATAAACCCAAGACCTTGTATAATTTCACCTTTGTGGGGATGAAAGAACTCGAAGGAGCCAGTGAACCAATGATAAGTTCCAATATCCCTAAAACCTCTAAAATTTTGAAAATCATAAAATCACCTAAAGACATGCCATATCATTGGGAACTAACTACAAAGTACCCCATTAACATATTTTATCAAGGGATTTTAAATAACACTATCTTGAATGAACACCCTTAAACAACATTTCAATATAGGGGACCGAATTGGAGATTTCTAAGATAAGTTATCAATGGTGGGTGGGATACAACCAAATATACAAGACATGAGTTAAATAAAGAGAAATAAGACACATTAAAATGGGTGATAACAACCTCCTCACAAGTTAACTCATTCTTCTAATTAGAAACTTCATCTTCTCATTATCTACTTAATGAATTAATTCATTATCATCCCCCTCGAAGCTCAAAATGGTAATTTTCCATAATTAGTTAAGTAATATTCTCTACCTCTCCAATTTGACTCCATAACTATTTTAGTTAACTCATGGTCTTTGATCATATCCTCATCTTTCATCTAGTTTTTTTTAATTCTATAAATTCATCACTTTCATATCAAGTCTTTTATGCAAGATTCCTTTTTCAATTTTATCATCAAAATATTATAGTTTTATGTGATTGATTTGCATCCAAATCCTTTAATAAGTGATTAATTATAGTACACTTGTTTCTAGTAATTAGGAAATTTCTATCTTTTTTATTTCAATTCTGTATTTTGTTTTTTCCATTTTTCAATGAATTCAAAACATTCACACAATGATCTATATGACCAAGGAGAAAATTTTTTATGGATTCAAGTAAAAGTATTTGATTTTGACAAAACAAAAAGTGATATATATGTTCTTGGACATTCTAATTGTGATGGGAAAGTTGTAGTTGACCCTAAATGTTTTGAAGGATTAGGTACCTATTAGACCTGGCATGCACCTCTCAAATTCAAATTCTTGCAAAACTAGCCTCCTTATAAATGATAATATAGATACTTATTCATAAAAAAAAAGGTCTTTATACCCTAATACAAGTCATTCTAGAGTTGGAAATGTGCACACTTGCTAGAAAATCTTTAAAGTCCATGACCTTAGTCACTTGCAACTAGGTGTCCAATTTCAACATCATGTTTTCATCATTTTGGTACCTTGTTTTTTCTTCAATCATGTCCTTATGTACCCATAAAGTATGGGGAACTATCCTCATTTAATTTTCAACACTTTTAATCATTAGTCAAGTCCATAAAAGGTGAGAGAGATAGTGGAAAGAGGGCACTGAGACTTGGAATAAAAAATTGGGCACTCAAGTGCCTGGTGAGATTCTATACATAGGGAGAACTGTGGTCTTGATGGGGTTTGAGTTCCAAGAGGAACTTGAAACTTAGGATGTGTAACTTGGTCCTCGTCAAGGTTTTGGTTTCATGAGTAACTTGGAACCTTGTACATGAAACTTGATCCCTATCAAGTGTTAGGTACCAAGAGGAATTTGGAACCTTGGATGTGTAAATTGATCCCTATTAGGGTTCAGGTTTCATAAGAAAATTGGAACCTTAGATGTGCAACTCGATCCTTACTAGAGTTTTATTTTTGAGAGGAACTTGGAACCTTGTACATGCAACTTGGTTCTTGTCTAATGTTGGGTTCTATAAGGAACTTGAAACCTTGGACATGCAACTTGGTCCCTACTAGGTGTTAGATTTTAGGAGGAATTGAAAGATTAGATGTACAACTTGGTTCCTACTGGGGTTTAGGTTTTGGGAGGAATTTGGAACCTTAAATTTGCAACTTGGTCCATGTTAGGTGTCAATTTTTGGGAGGGACTTGGAATTGTGGACATGCAACTTGGTCTTTATTGGGTGTCAAGTTTTGAGAGGAATTTGGAACCTTGAATGTGAAACTTGGTTGCAATTGAGGTTCAAGTTTTGGGAGGATTTTTGAACCTAGGGTATGCAACTTGGTCCTTGTCAAGTTTTGAGTTCCAAGAACTTGGAACCTTAGAGCTTTCATTCCAACATGCCAATTCCTCTTGGGGTTTTGCAGTCACACCAAAGAAAAGAAAAACTTCTAACTCATTGGTTTCCAAAGATGAATATTTTGAGACAAAATTTAAAACATAATCTCCCAACAAACCATAAACCCAATACCTTGTATAATTTCACCTTTGTGGGGATGCAAGCACTTGGAGGAGCTAGGGAACCAAGAATAAGTTCCAATATCCCTAAAACCTCTAAAAACTTGAAAATATTTAAATCACCTAAGGAAATGTCATATCATTGGGAACTAACTACAAAGTATCACATTAACATATTTTATTAATGGATTATAAATAACACTATCTTGAATGAACATGGGCTTAAACAACATTTCAATATAGGGGACCCAATTGGAGATTTCTAAGATGAGTTATCAATTATGGGTGGGATAGGCTCAAATATACACTACATGAGTAAAGTAAAGAGAAATGAGACACATTAAATGGGGTGCCAACAACCTCATTAATTCTAGCTCATTCTTCTAATTAGCAACTTCTTCTCATTGTCTACTTAATGAATTGATACTTGATTCATTATTATCCTCCTTGAAGCTCAAAATGGTAATTTTTCATAATCAATTAAATATTATTATCTACCTCTTTGAGTTGACTCTATAATTAATTTAGTTAACTCCTAGCATTTCATCATATTCTCTTCGTTCATCTATTTTTTTGAAATTCTATAAATTCATCACTTTCATATCAAGTCTTTTATTTAAGATTCCTTAGTAAATTTTATCATCAAAATATAATAATGTTATGTGAATTAGTTGCATCCAAATCATTCAATGAGTGATTCATTATAGTACATTTGTTATTCAAGTTTGTAGTATATTCTAGTAATTAGGAGTTAGTTATCTTTTTTATTAAATTCTTTATTTTTATTTGATTTTTTTAATGCATTCAAAACATTCCACACAATGATCTATGACCAAGGAGAATATTTTTTTTGTGCAAATTCAAGTAAAAGAATTTGATTTTAATAAAATATTAATCGATCTATATGTTTTTGGGCCTTCTAATTGTGATGGAAAAGTTGTATTTGACCCAAAATGTTTTGAAGGATTAGGTATCCATTAGATATAACATACACCTCCCAACTTCAATTTTTTGTAGAAATAGCCTCCTCTATCTAATAGTTGTTGGGATATAGTGTTGTACACCATTGTATAAAATGTTATATTATAATGTTGTGTAGTAACAGAAAAAGTAGCCTTTTCCTTGCTTTGTTTGATAATTGACATTAAAGTTGAACTAATGATGTCTTGGAGTGGTGTTGTAATGTGTTGTACACATTCACACTATTCTAGGACCTTTATTTAACTAAAACATGCCTTAATTGATGCTTTGGAAGGGTGTTGTAAAGTGTTGTAACACAATTTCATGCTTTTCTAGGATGAATTTGCTTAATTAAGCCTTGTGGGCCCCTTTCTAAATAAAATGTACACAATGTGTACCTTGTTTAAGTGTTGTAAAGTGTTTTAAACCACTTTCACACTTATCTAGGTGGTCTTAATTAATTGTGGTTAATTGGAGTTATTAACCCTCTTTTGATTCAAATTTAGGCCTTAATTTTGACACCTCCCAAAGATCTATCTTGACACTTATAATTTAATTAAAAAATTATTTCATTGGGAAAATTTTGGTCTTAGTAAGTCGAGCCAGGACCCATTCACCCTTGATGGAAAATGGTTCCTCCCTTAATAGGACCCCCCTTTCCCAATTGATATGGAATGGGTTTTTAGCCCGCATTTAGTCCCCCGAAGCTTGGTACTAGAAACTTAGCCAGGAACCATTCACCCAAGATGGTAAATGGTTCCTCCCTTAATGAGACCCCACCTTTTGAATTTCATTATGGCAAGAATTTGATTATGTTTCTTTCCAGATCTGGTGTCGGCCTTAGTTCTTTGAATTTTGAGGTTAATCTCCTAATTTAGTATAAATAAGGGGTTAATTCACATTGTTTCTCCTAACACAATCTAGCAAGCATTCAAGCATTCAATTGATCAAGCATTAGAGGATTTCAAATGCATTCATAAGGAATTTCAAGGCATATTTCAAGTGTTTATTGCAGCAATTCAAAGATCATCATCATTTCAAGGGTTTGATGCATGCATTCATGTTGTTGAGCTAAAGAGGTGGATGTAGCACTGAAGATATACTTGAAACTATTGTTCACATAATTTTCAAGGATCCTAAATCTACATTCTTCATGGACACTACATGATGGTTTGCAAAAAAAATTCACAAGAAATCATCCAAGGTGATATCACTTACATTATTTCATATTTATGCTTCATTTGGTTCATTTCATCATTTGGTTTAATTACCTACAAGGGGTTTGAATGAGGAAAACCCCCATTCACTAACAAATCAACAAGTTTTTTTTCCCTTAAGTGTGTGATTGCAGATTTATAGGTTGAAGATTAAGTTGAGCAAGATTTGGAGCAAAATTGTCAAAGTTGCAAAAGTTGTCATTTAAAGTGCAAAATCATGGAATCAAGGCTACAAAATTGCATAAAGACTTCTAGAACTTGATAATATGGAATTTGAGAGTGCATACATCAAGGAACATGACCCTAAAGTCAATTTTTTGAAGCCCTACAAGGACCCATTCAACAATGAAGGTGAATGAGTCCTCTGTAGCTCAAAAACAATAACTTTTTGGCTAGGTACAAAAATTTTTATGCTCTAAAAACTTCCCCCATAGTTTCTCTAACACTTAGGTAGCATTTATGATTGTTATTTGCATCTTTTGGCCCTCATAATTGAATGTTTCATAGTGAAAATTAGTGGCTCATCATCTTGAGTTATTCACCTTAATGAACCCTATTTTTCTATGTTTCATTTTGGTGAACCCAATTTATTGAACATTGTAGTTTTCTAATTTTGGAGGTCTTCCTTGCATCCTAGGTTAGATCTTTCATTCATTTGTGGTGATATTTTCATTAAATTAAGATCTCATTTAGGATTACTTATTTTGCATTGAAATCTTGCATATCATATAGGGTTTAGATTTCCATTGTTTTGCATCTCTCTAAATCTAAAACTTACAAAAAAAAATCAGTCATTTTGCATCTCATTTAGATCTCATACAATTAGATTTTAAAATAAAAACAAAATTGCATGTCAAATTAGGCCTTGCATTTCATCTTTTCATTACATTTTTACATTGAATTTCTCAAAAATTTGAAGCTGAAGCTCACTATCTCAAACCACTTGGAATTGAAAGATATAACTGAGAACTTGCAAATCATTAAAAAAAATTTAAAAATACCTAACCAGGACCCATTCACCTTTATTGGTGAATGAGTCCTTGATCAGGTCTGATCTGAACCTTCTGGAAACTAAAAAAGCATCAAAATTCACTCTAAAATCCACATAAATATCTCACCAAGACCCATTCGCCCTTACTAGTGAATGAGTCCATGTTAGCTACTACTCTGCATTTTTAGGACATTAATATTTCAATTTTTAGTTTTTTTTGTTGCTATTACCTTTCAGTTTCAGTTTCATGATTTGTTGTTTCATCAATTTCATTGTATTTAGCTTAAATTGCTTCATTTTAGTGCATTGCCAAAATTCAAAATTGCATCAATTTATTGCTCATTTCGATAGATTTTGCAACACTGTGGAAAAAATTCTCTTGCATATTTCAGTTCAAAGTAGTGTTAGATGTCTTTATTTTTCTTTCATTTTCATTATCATTGTAGCATTAGATAGATTAGTTTACATTTTGCAATCATTAGAAAATGAAAACAAAAACCAAAAATATCAAAAGAAACAAAAAAGATGATAAGCCTTGGAGAAAGCATATCCTTCAAACCCTTTAGTTGTGATGACTTTGACATGTTAGATGAAGCCCTTGAGGACTTCATCTCACCTAGATCATCCACTAAAGCTTTGATGCAATAGGATGCAAGCGTAGACAATCATGACAATCACAATTGTTCTTCTCCTGATACCTCTCCTATTAGTGACAAAGGTATCTTGGTGAAAGAAGATACAATCATTGAGAATCATAGAATTATTTTTTGTCTCTCTTGGGAAGATAGTATGACACAAGAAGATGAGATCATTAACACTACTTTACCTAGTCTCCATTCATCTCCCAACACCTCCCCTAATTGTTAGAATGCTTTAGTGAAAGAGGAAACAATCTTGGAAAATCATGAAAAACACATTTGTAAAGAGGACATGTTAGTTTTAAGAGATCCAATAATTGAGATTTAAAGCACTATTTCTCTCCTTCCTAATGTTCCTAGAACATTTGGAAAGATCTAGATTTGAATGAGATGATCCAATCATTGGTAAGCATGAAAATCATTGTTGTTCTTCCCTTGATGCCTCCCCTATTTTTGGTGAAGTTATTTTACAAAATATAATCATGGAATGTGATAAACCTCTTGAAAGCTCTCCCACTAGAATAGATATCATGGCACAAGAGAATGAGACCTTAGAGAACAAGGATGAAATCATGGGAAATCATAACAATCAAAATTGGCCTTCTCATAATATCTCTCCTATTTATGATGAAGATATTTTTGAGTTAGAAGATCCAATTGATGAGAATTGAGAGAGTCCTATTTTCCTCTCTTCCCCTAGGAAAAACATTATCGAACAAGAGAAAGTCATCATTGATAAGAAAGAAAATCCAACCACTGATCACTCCCTTACTTGTGATGAAGATATTTTAGAAGAACCAAATAATGAATGTCATGAACATCTAGTTTGTTGCTCTCCTAAAAAATCTCCTACTAGGGAAGATATCATGATGCAAGAAAATGAGAGCATTGACACATGTATTTCAAGCAATAGTGATGTGACATCATTAGATGAAGATGATGAAGTAACATTAGACTCCCATTCGCTAAGATATCATGAAAATAAGGACAAGTGTGTTGAGGTTATGAACATTAGAGCTCCTTTGAGTCCTCTAATTATTGAACCACTTAAGCCTCAAATTATCATTCATCCACCCTCACAACAACCAAAAATTCAAAATAAACCCATGCTCATCTTATAACCACCTCAAAAGAAACTCGATGATGATAATGTTTCACAACAACTGAGTTACAATGACATTGCTCACATATATAATAAGGTGTATACAATCAAGACCGATCCTGAACCCCAAAGTTGTTTGAATGTCAAGAAAGAAAAACAAAAGCTTATCAAAGAGGTCACACAATTATTGGAAGATCTTCAAGTTCCTTTTATTTTATACCTATATCCATGGGGGAGTACAAAATCATAACAAAAGAGTCTACAAAGGGAAACAAAATAGCAGTAATGTTAACACAAAATTCAAAATCATTCACTTCAACCACTTCAGAAGAAATGACAATATACATGACAAAATTTGATGAAGTTGATTATGAGCAACCTCTGAATCCAAAACAAATGAAAAATATTTATGGAAAAGGTTACGAACTTATGAAACAACTTGGGTATAGTAGAAAAGTATGTGGTGCTAGAGAATAAAGTATTTGTGTCCCTATAGATCCTAATACACAAGAAACAACTCATGGTCTTGGTTATTGTCCTTTGATAGAGATCAAACCATCAAAAAAACCTTCACTTAATATCAACAACCTTACAAAATATTCTTCCAAGGCAAGTTTAACTTTCCTAAACTAATAGATACTACATGGCATCAAGCTGATACTTTGTTTACTCATCATAATCAATAATATTAGTTGTTGCTCATTGTCATGTAGGATCATAACATACTCACTATTACATGTTTTACATTCATTGCAAATCATTTCCTTTTTGCAAGGAGCAACATACCATCATCCATCCATGACTCACCCTTGTCCCACACTCATGGGGGCAAGGGGTTAGGTAGCTTTGTCCTTGTATGTCACTTGTCATTATCTCTCTTGGCTAATTGACCACCTTCCATGTATATGTAAGAGAAAGCTTAGGATGTGGATGATATGCGTTAAGTTGGCTCGTATGTGACATACTTTTCTTTCTAGGTTTAGCATTGTATGTTGGGGGAAACCCTGCCTTCCTATTTCTTGACGCAGTGTACTTCATAAACATATAAATTAGCATAGGGTTTTTTGAGAAAATCTCTCATGTCTTAGGCTAAAAACATTGGCTAATTTAAAGCAATCACTCATAGTGATGGTGTAGCAACCACTTTAAAGTGGGGGCATACATTGATGGCATCTTTTGGAAAAAATTCATGGCGTGATTTTTTTTCTTCTTGTGGTGTGTCCTCTTCTTGGTGGTTTCATTGGGTTTGATGTCGTCCAAGAGTGTATGATCTATTGTCATGGAATGATGTGAATGAGGCATCCCATGGGTGATGATCTGATACTTTTGACTTGTCCTCTCTTGGAGACATTAGGCACAATGCTCCCTAAGAGGAAGACCATTACACGAACAAAGAAAAATCCCCTTTAAGCAAAATTTTTACATGAAATTCAAAAACATTTACAAAATCATTTTCATTGTAGTGCCTTATCGAAGTTGTAAGGAGATAACTTTGGTATGGTATGAGAGGCTAATATGATTCTCTCATTTGCCACCTCATTGGGATAACTCACCTAGTGGATAGACTAAGGTTCCACTACCCCAGAGTGAACATATACATATTTTGGGACAACTCACCTAGTGGATAGACTGAGGTTCCACTACCCCAGAGTGAGTAGTATATGTTATGGACAAACAACCACTGCCTTACATCGTGTTGAATCGATTGTGCTTGATTCTTTATTTTTGTTTTTGTTTTTCTTGGCCTTTGATAATGTATGATCATGTATTTTTGTTATTGTTGCATACTTAGGTGTCTTGGATGTCTACTTTAGCGTGAGTTTGACATGGGGTCATCCTCTCACTAAAGTGGGGGCAAAATGTAGTAATGGAAAAAGTAGCCTTTTCCTTGCTTTGTTTGATAATTGACATTAAAGCTAAACTAATGATGTCTTGGAGTGGTGTTGTAATGTGTTGTACACATTAAAGCTATTCTAGGACCTTTATTTAACTAAAACATACCTTAATTGATCCTTTGCAAGGGTGTTGTAAAGTTTTGTAACACACTTTCACGCTTTTATAGGATTTGTTTGCTTAATTAAGCCTTATGGGCCCCTTTTTGAATAAAATATACATAATGTGTACCTTGTTTAAGTGTTGTAAAGTTTTTTAAAGAACTTTCACACTTATCTAGGCGGTCTTAATTAATTGTGGTTAATTAGAGTTATTAACCCCCTTGTGATTCAAATTTAGGCCTTAATTTTGTCACCTCCTGAAGATCTATGTTGACACTTATAATTTAATTAACAAATTATTTCATTGGGAAAATTTTGGTCCTGGTAAGTTGAGGTAGGACCCATTCGCCCTTGACCCTTAACATGACCCCCCTTTCTCAGTTGATTTGGAATGGGTTTTTAGCCTTCTTTCAGTCCTCAAAGCTTGGTCCTGGAAACTTAGCCAGGACCCATTCGCCCAAGATGGTGAATCGGTCCTCCCTTAGTGAGACCCCCTTTTTGAATTTCATTCTGGTGGGAATTTGATTATGTTTCTTTCCAGATTTGGTGTCAGCCTTAATTATTCAATAATTTTGGGGTTAATCTCCTAATTTAGTATAAATAAGGGGTTAATTCACATTGTTTCTCCTAACACAATCTAGCAAGTATTCAAGCATTCAAGCGATCAAGCATTAGAGCATTTCAAAGGCATTCATAAGGCATTTCAAGGCATATTTCAAGTGTTTATTACAATAATTCAAAGATCATATCATCATTTCAAGGGTTTGATGCATGCATTCATGTTATTGAGCTAAAGAGGTGGATGTAGCATTGAATATCTACTTGCAACCATTGTTCACATCATTTTCAAGGATCCTAGATCTACATTCTTTATGGCCACTACATGATAGTTTGCAGATTTGTTTCACAAGAAATCATCCAAGGTGATATCACTTACATTATTTCATGTTCATGCTTCATTTGATTCATTTCATCATTTGGTTTAATTACCTACAAGGGGTTTGACTAGGGAAAACCCCCATTCACTAACAAATCAACAATTTTTTTTGCCCTTGAGTGTGTGATTGCAGATTTACAGGTTGAAGATTAAGTTGAGCAAGATTTGGAGCAAAATTGTCAAAGTTGTAAAGTTGCAAAAGTTGTCATTCAAAGTGCAAAATCACTGAATCAAGGCTACAAAATTGCATACAGACTTCCAAAACTTGATAATACAAAATTTGAGAGTGCATACATCAAGGAACAAGACCTTGAAGTCAGTTTTTCAAAACCCTAAAAGGACCCATTCGCCACTAAAGGTGAATGAATCCTCTATAGCTCAAAAACAACTTTCTCGCTAGGTACACAACTTTTTATGCTCTAAAAACTTCCCCCGTAGTTGCTATAATAGCTAGGTAGCATTTTTTATTGTTATTTGCATCTTTTGGCCCTCATAAATAAATGTTTCATAAGTGAAAATTAGTGGCTCATCATCTTGAGTTATTCACCTTGATGACCCCTATTTTTCTATGTTTCATGTTGTAATTAAATAATTATTCAGTTGTGATGCACCTAGGTGGTGTGGTTAATCACACTAGGTAATTATTTGGGGACCACTAAATATGTTGTATTATAACATTGTATTATTATTTAATGTGTGGGCTTGACATGTGATAATAATTTACTATTGGGGAAATATTTAAAAAGTGAAAACATAGTACCCAATGTTAAATAAGGGGTTAGTGGTTTTTTATTCACATGGTTTTGTGGTGCATGGTTTTATCTTACCACTGGTTGCATTTATGTGAGCTTATATCTATAAAAGCAAGCACATGTTTAGTGTTAAGGTTGGATGGGTGAGTAAGCTATCATTATTGAGTCTTTCTAAGGAGTGCATATGTGAAGCATGACATGAGATGTGTGGATTCATGCTTGGACACATGAGGATGCATTGGAGAGGCTTGATGCTTCAAAGGTATTCATTGAACTCTTGTATTGCTTTATTGTTGAATAATAAGATGGAGTATGGATGCTTTTGAAGGCTAGTTTTTTCCCTCTTGAGGGTTTTCCCAGGGTATATCTTGTGTTATCTTGTGGCTTGTCTATTTGATCTATGCATTATGGTTACTTGTATGCATGCTTATCTCTCATGGGGTTATGTAGGAAATGGATTATGAATGTGGGTTAAATGCATTATTTCCTAACAATAGTAATATAAAAAAAGGTAAAAATAAATTTCTTGAATACTTTAGAGTCAATGGTGCACTCATTCTAATATGTTGAGATCTAAAATACACCTATAATATAAATCCACAAAAGGAATTGCTCAAAAAATGACATTTCTATCAAAAAATCAAAATTTCTAGTTCATAATTCGATGTAAGAAAATAACATTATCAAATTTTGAAGAAAATATAAGATTTAAAACCTAGATCTTTAAAAAACTAACATGAAGCATTCCCACAAGCTTTGATGCCATGCAATATTTGGCTACAGAGATAGCTACTCGAGATCAAGGAGCTTCGATGAAAGCACAAGAGAGACCCAAAATGAGAGAATGCATATTCCATCAAATTATACAAATACATGTAATGATATGATCATTGAGATTATAATGAGAAATCATTGTATTATAAGAAAGGGTGAGACATAGAACAACATAATATTATGACACATGTTTTAGTCTTATGACTTGAGACACAAAAAGTGAATGTCCTAAGAATTCCCTATGTAAACTTAAATAACTAAACATGAAAATACATAAGAAAGAAACCAATTTTAATATACCTCATTCACACCAATATGAATACTTGTAGCCTTTAGAATAATATAGAGCATATTTAAATGATTCCAACATAGCTAGATGATGAGAATCTAATACACATTATTGAGCTCACCTCTCCTTATATAGGTTTGGCAACCTAATCAACAATCCTCACCTTGTCTAATTTCCTATGTAATATCTCATGGTTTAGAATACACCTCAAGATCCAATGGTCCAGCTTAGTGTTGCACCCCCTTGAATGACCCCAATTATTTAATGCCTACATCTATAACAATCAAGGCAACTTACCCCCTTTCATAACATAAGTCCAACTTTGCCCTCTTTATTAAATATTTTCTTTGCATAGCTATGATCTAACAAACTTTTCAACTTACCCAACTTTAGTGCTTGAGTCCCACTCATGTCTCAAATATAAAATGCATCTTTATTGAACAATCTTCTCATATCATTTCTTAAATCCATATACAATCCTAATACAACTATGTTTCAAACCCTAATCCTAGCTCAAATTAGTTAACAATACTCATGTAATGCATTATAAATCACATCACATCTACTCCAAACACCTTTACAATCAAGCATGTCAACTTTAGAACACACATCCCCTTACACTATAGGTCAATCCATAATAGTGCGTCCCACTTTTTGGTCAAAGTGGGACATTGATATCAACATTTTTAATCAAAAATTTTACTTTCTATCACCCATAACAATTAAGACATTAAAATTTTGAAGATGATATGAATTAGTGATTTTTGAGATTTTTAATATAAATTGTAAATATTTTAAAAAAAAAATTAAACATGATAATTTGTGACCTTTTTTTATGTAAGTTTTAATAACATTTTTTCATAATTTTTTGTTGCATTCTAATTTTTTAATTAAAATTAATTATAACTTATGCACAAGTTTATTCTATATCACATACCTTTTTATATTGAAATAAGGACATCAATATTTAGTGCATAGATATGTTTTATAATTTTTTTCTCTATTTTTCTATTTTGTTTGTGTGTGAATAAAGGCCTTGATGTTCAATGAAAAATAGAAAAAAAAATAATAACGAAATTAAATATATTCAACCGTTCTAGGAAAATTCACTATAGGAATTCACCAACAAAAAATTCATCGCCAAAAAAATAATTCATCGTGGGAAAATTCAGCTCATGACAAATTCACCATCAAGTAAAATTCACAAAAACAATTCATCGTGGGAAAATTCAGCTCATGACAAAAACAATTCACTGTCGGTGAATTGTTGGCCGTGAATTTGCCTACATTATATTTTTTTAGAAAGTTTATAATGAGGGCTACATACTTGCAACATATAATTTTTAAATGACTTCATTTTATCTCCCAAGAGTGAACAAAAAGTGGTTTTTTGTCAATATTTTGATAGGTGTGGAGGAGATTCCACCAAGGGTTTGATTTAAGACTAGGAGGTTCTATCAAAAGGGTTATGATCTAAGAGGGTTTGATCTAACCCTCTTCAATTAAAACCATTTAGATGAAACCCTCAATACTTAAATCATTATATTTTATTTTTTTAAATGTGATTTGAGGCAAAAATCAACATATCCTATAAGCGAGACACACTATTGTGGCAATACCTCTATATTTCACTTCTACAATTGTGGGACCAACCATGCACTTATGGATCCTATGTGTACAAGCACAGATTTGATTTGGTTGCACAAATTTGATTGTTGTATACCTTTGACTATTCACCTTTTGCTTGGGTACAATATCTATATAAAAACTTGTTTGTGTGATAGGAAGTTGATAAGAAATATGTCTCCCCTTGGTCAAACTCCTCAACTATATCAACAAAACTTGAAAATAATCGAAGACAAATTAACAAATATGTAAGAGATGCTATAGATGTTAATGCAAGCAAATAATGTAATAATAATAAATGATTTGATTATACAAATAAACATATATTGAATGCTCTCCTAGATTATGCTAATATGACTAAAATATATCAAGAATCAAAATTGTCTAAGAATGATTACAATTATTTTTTTATTGGATAATGATTACAATTATTTTAGATTATAAATCATGTTTAATAGAAATTAAACTACTTATACACTTATCAATGCATAAGTCAAAGTAAACCTAAAGTAAAGGAAAAACAATTTTTTTTTCTCTAAATTGCACAATTTTCGCGCATACTCTTTCATTACAGCACATGACTTTGAGCACCATTAACATCTAAACCCGTCACTAAAGGAGGGTTCTCATTTAAAAAACCTCCTTTAATGGGTATATGAGTTTATAAATGGTGGTCCTAATCTACCTGTATTTATAAATAGAGCCTATAAGTTACCACACCTATTCCGATTTTCAAGGTCAGAGTAAACTTACCAGTCACGGTCACTTTCAATGCTCGGTATTTAAGCCAAAAACAATAGAGAATACATTTATAAAATTTCCCAAGTCCAACATCTATGGAAGACCTGGAAATAAAAGTTGAAGAGTCAAAGATGGGAGGCCGGGATGGCTTTCTGTTTTTCCTTTGAATTGATTAAGTCAAGTCAGCCTGTGTTCCTCGTTCTCTGTGAGCATTGTACTGTTTTACAATGTATTAATTTCACTCTGGCTTATCCCAAAAGTGTGTGCAGGAGGGCTAGTGGGAGGAATGCGTGGGAGTCCAATCCGGATGAAATTTGGATATCTGGAGGGCAATCAGCCTCACTACCAGAGCAAGTAGAGGTAAGCAATGATTTTCAGTACTACCCATCATTGTATGACGTGCTAAAAGCAAGAAATTTATTTTTAGGCTTTACTTTCAGAGTACTGTATCATAATTGGAAGGCTTTTCTTAACATATTTTCTATTGGAATTCTTTATGGTTTTCTGTTCAAGGATTTGTACAATGAATCTGGGCTTAATCATTGATTGTGAGGAAGAGGGTTTCACCTTTCTTCCAATCAAGGTTTTCTTTTTCCTTTTTCCTTTTTCCTTTTTTAAGTATGTGTTCTGGTCGGGTTTCTGCATTGCAGTTGGGTTTTAATCATGCAGTAAATACTTTAGAGACGAATTTGATAATAGAGATACGAGATCACAGAAAAAAAAAGAAGGTACTTTAGAGACAAATTTGATAATAAAGATACGAGATCACAGAATAAGCATTTTGAAAACATTGTGATATGATTTGGCTGATGCTAGACTAACCGGGAACTGGGACAGACCATAATAAATGTCTCTGCAATTTATTTTTAAAATTCTTAATATATATAGTTCAGTTTATTTAGGCCATATTGCTTTACCTACAGGAAGTTAACAAACCCATGATTTTTCTTCTTAAAAGGTGAGGTTTATTTATTTTATGAATGCCCACAACTAATCCAAAGAGGTCTAGTTTGGAAGAAGACCTAGTTGATCTTGATATTGACTTTGGTTTTGAGCTGGAGGAAGATCTGGCTGATTTTTATTTTTATTTTGATCTGGAGGGAGACCTGGTATGGTGCTAGAACTTGGATAACAACATAGGTATTTTCTCGTGATCCAAGCCTTTACCTAGGACTTGATTTGGGGAGCTTTGTTCTCCCAATAGAAAGTCAGCTATAGTGGTCAGAACAGAAAATACCAACAGGGTTTTGAGTTTTTGTACTACTGTTTAATATGTTGCTATAGAGAATATTCTTATTGATCAAGCTTTGAAGGCTTATCTGGTAATCTCATATTTTTCTCTTCTTCAATATGTGCTCAGGCTTGATTCTTTCTTTTTTGTTTTTATAGCTGGTGAGGTTCAAGGCTCAAACCCTAATAAAGGGTGCAAGACCTGGACCTCCTAAGAGGTCACCCATCTTAGTACTACTCCACCAGAAACTTCCACTGCTCACCCATATGTTATCCAACTTATACAAAAACTTGCTTTTCTGGAAATTGGTTTTTGATATTGGCCTGCACTGCTCACTCATCTGTTATCCAACTTATCATACATAAACTGGCTTTCTGGAAATTGGTTTTTGATATTTGCCTGCACTGCTCACTCATCTGTTATACTACTTATCATACAGAAACTGGCTTCTCTGGAAACGAGTTTTTGGATCCTTTATCATACCCTCAAATGTTTACTAACCACACAAGCATCTGTATTTTAGACTTGGTGCTTTCAATATTGGATTATAAATTGCGGGCAATCTATCTTCAGGTTCCACCTTTTCTTGGACTTGTTGCTTAATCTCTTATTTATGTTGGGTTATATTTGCCACCTATTGCATCTGATAGATGAATAATCTGCCAATTTCAAGTATTTGATGTGAAGTAGCACTTGGAAGACAATTTGTCTTCATACTAGACCATTTCTTGCGACTTTGTTCTGTCTGATATCTAGTTTTGGCTTGGATATTCTTTATTCAAAGTATTGTCTTCCCTTCTATGAAGAGCTTAATATCTTTGCAAGTGTTTGTAAATTCCCCTGTTTTTTGAACTTATACTTGCGTTTTTTTAATCTCTGCTTGAGAAGTTTTCGTGGGTTTCCTCTAATAAGCCATATCGTCGAACATTTTGTGCAGATCAGGCCATTTTTTAGTTAAAAGAACTTCTGCAGCTGTATTGGTTAGGATATCCCAAATGGCATCCGATCAGGCATCACAAATCTACACATATGAAGCTCCATGGCAAATATATGGCATGAACTGGAGTACCCGCAAGGACAAGAAGTTCCGTCTTGCAATTGGTAGTTTCCTTGAGGATTATAACAATCGAGTAGAAATTGTGCAACTTGATGAGGAAATGGGTGAAATAAAGAGTGATCCCAGACTGGTATTTGATCACCCTTACCCTGCAACCAAGGTAATGTTTATTCCTGATAAAGAATGTCAAAAAACAGATATTCTGGCTACTACTGGAGATTATCTTCGTATATGGAAAATTAATGAGGATAGAGTTGAGTTAAAGAGCTTGTTAAATAACAACAAAAACAGTGAGTTTTCTGCACCCTTAACTTCTTTTGATTGGAATGATGCCGAGCCAAGGCAAATTGGAACTTGTAGCATTGATACAACTTGCACCATTTGGGACATTGAAAAGGAGGTGGTGGATACACAGCTAATTGCTCATGACAAGGAGGTATATGATATTGCTTGGGGTGGACCGGGTGTTTTCTCTTCAGTTTCAGCAGATGGGTCTGTTAGAGTTTTTGATTTAAGGGATAAGGAGCACTCCACTATTATTTATGAAAGTCCCCAACCAGATACGCCATTGTTGCGTTTAGCTTGGAACAAAAGGGATCCTAGATATATGGCCACTATTCTTATGGATAGCTCCAAAGTAGTTGTTTTGGATATTAGGTTTCCCACTGTACCTGTTGCAGAGCTTCAAAGGCACCAAGCAAGTGTTAATGCCCTTGCATGGGCTCCTCAGAGCCCTAGTCATATTTGTACTGCAGGAGATGACTCTCAAGCTTTAATATGGGAATTAGCTACCATTAACCAGCCTGGCGAAGGAGGTCTTGACCCTATATTGGCCTACACCGCAACTGCAGAAATCAATCAGTTACAGTGGTCTTCCACACAATCAGATTGGATTGCAATTGCATTTGCAAACAAACTTCAGATATTAAGAGTTTGAAAATGTTTGGGATGCCATTCCTATTCAAAATTCCCATTGATAGACACATGCATTTTCTGTTTAATGATTGTATTATGTCATTCTAGAGTCTTAAAGCCTCATCGGTATGGATTTTCTTCATTAGTAAGCAATCTGATCAATTCTATGGCTGTAACATTTGGGACATTCTTCTGCCAGAATTTTCTTACCTCATCCTCGTGTAGAAACATATTTCAAAATCTATTTCGAATCCATTTGTTTTTTGGTGCCATGCACAAGTGAGATGAGCGACAAGTGCTTGTTTGTATTGCAACCTAAGGTGTTTGTTTTACTGAGTCTGTACTTGCCAACCAGTTTACAAATTTGCTATTAATAATTATTTTGATAATAAAATATGCATCCATGATATTACTGTCAAACACAGTCTAGCGGAGTTTCAACTATGTTATGATTATTCCGATGGTATTTCGTACAGTCCTGGGCAGATGTGCTTCGACCATGAAATACGAGCCTAAGGCTTGGCTTCAATAAGGCACAATAAGTTGGCTGCATAAGGTTAAAATTTTATAGCGACCAGAGGAACTGGTTCTGCCCAAAAGATTGTAATGATTACTTATACTGGTTAAATTGAGTTCCTGCAAACTCTGTAGGATTCCTGAAACTACCCAATAATGAAGCTCTAAGCTATGGGACATAAGGAGCCAACAACAAAACTCTGCAAGTAGTTGTGACCACCTTTTCATGCAAACATAGAAGTAGCACATGAAAAAGATGAACAGATTAAGATAATAAAATGAACGTCTAATATTTATAATAGTTAAATGTATATTTGACTCATTTTTTTTTGCATAACTTTTTGTTTTTTTTTTCTTTCTTTGTGATTTTTTATTCTCTTGGTGATTTGGATCCTTGTTAACAGAGACATGACCCTTTGAAACAGCGTTATTATGCATTCCTGTTCTTTTCCATAAGAAGCAGAAATTGGGAGGAAAATAAGTTCAAACTAATTTCCCAGGCTAGTAGTCCATTTGCATGGTTTCTGCAAGATAGCATAAAGAATCATAAATTTACATTAGCAATCTTTTAATGTAGATTGCAGACCACACTTGATGACATCTCATAAACATTGAATTTGTAATATCATGGAATTGTGATATTGCTATCAAGATACAACTGTGTAGTTTTATGGATACAACTGTGTAGTTTTATGAGTCAAACTCATTGATCCATTTTTCATTAGTGGTTCACAAGAACCTATCTCTCATGGTAAGCTTAAAACTTGTCAATGAATTTTACTAGTAAAACTACACTGTTGAATTCTGATAGCAATATCACAAATTGACACGCTGTGGAAAATATCTCCTACATACCATGGAATCCCAGAAATGCCAATGGAAGTAATATAATAAAAATCACCAAGGAAAAGAGAAATAGAATAGAATATGAAGTATCATCTCCATTGTTTTCCATAATTTACTTTGAAAGTTTTGATCCTAAAGTATTATTTTCACCAATGATGACCTTAAGTTCATGTTGAGAGAAGTGTTAATCTTGGAACATTGTGTGTTACGTTTGGTTGTGTGCACAATTCATTTGCTATAGAAGTTGGGGAAGGGAGTGGCATATTCTACAACAATAGATATTAAACCTCCGAAGTAATACAATAAAATCAAATGAAAGCAACTAACACTCTAAATAACGAATTAGATTTTTTTTGTGTTACATTTGAAAGTAAATATTTCAAAATAGAATATTTTTGGAAGGAAATTAGATTAGATCTACATTAATCTTATGGGAGAAATAATACAAGTAAAATTAGATTTATATAAATTTTAGTAGAGTAATAATTAAGAGATTAACAAAAAAAAATTAATAGGGAAAAAATTTAGCCTTAAAAGCACATTCAATGCAA
This sequence comes from Sequoia sempervirens, assembly GCA_007258455.2. Taxonomy (NCBI): domain Eukaryota; kingdom Viridiplantae; phylum Streptophyta; class Pinopsida; order Cupressales; family Cupressaceae; genus Sequoia; species Sequoia sempervirens. Next base: position 123,973 of record VDFB02170044.1, on the reverse strand, counting down.
GAGCAAGATTACAATATAATGCAAAGTTCTAGTGCTCCCAACAAGAGATATAAGGGATCTTCAATCCTATTGTCTAGAGTCAATTTGGCAACTTAACTTTTAGTTCACCATGTAGTATAATGATATTCGCTCCTAATAATTTTAATACATGTACATTTATTTATGGGAACATAATTATAGGAAACTATTAAGTAGTATTGTTGGCAAGGAAAATGGATTCATAGATTAGAGTTCTAAGTCGTAATATCTTGCAAGTTGTAATTATACACAATGCTTTCAATATAATACGAGGCAAATGTTTTGCAGTAACATATGTGTAACGCCCCGTCGCGCAAACCCCAAAGGACAATTATTAACGCACAATTTTTTTTTAAAACAATTAAAGTGTATAAATTAATGCATACATTACATTTAAAAGATTACAAGTTAATCACCTAAGTCCTTTGGGGTACACGAGGTGACATTACACAACTAACCCATAACTAAAAGTTAACAGACAAGATTCCAAATTTCATTAATATAATCGATTCATTCAACATAATTTCTAGTTTTAAATCATTCACAAGGGACAAAACAACATGACTAAAATAAACCAATATGATATCCATGCATGCATACATAATAAGATAACATGGAAATGCAATGAACATATTTCCACAGATACAACACGTTCATGTAGCGTTAACCTCTATCCCTGATAAAGAAATAAATACAAGTATAGTGATACATTACATTTGCTTCTAGTACATCACATGGATAATTACATGAGTTTACATCATATGACCTCCCAACACATGTGAGAATAATACATCAATACAAAAAGTACAACTGTAGTATAAAGTATACATCTGGCACAAGGTGAACTCTGGATCATGCTGTATCTGCAAAGCACTACACAATAGCTGATAGGGGACCCAACAGGGTGCGTAGCATGTTCCACCCAACCACCCCCGTGCTAGGAGTAAACAAGGAAGGATCCTCAACCAAGTTCATCCAAACCGAAAATGAACAAGACTCAACACCATACAAAAGTGACATGAAAACACAACATCAAGAGACTACTTCCAGAGGCTAGCAAAGACATCAAAATAAGGGAATGCTAGGAGAGAGTGTCATCGCACAGTCCTACATGGGTTATCCTAGCTGTCTTTCTCTAGGCGCCGACCCCCATCTATGGTTATTCTGACTGCCTCTCTAGGCGTTGGCCCCATAGGGTGACTCATGCGGAACTGTTACCCTCTCATGAAGATGAGGTAACGATCTTGCCAAACATGGGCTTTCCTTAGTATGCGAAAGTCTAATGGGTAGACAAGACATCATTACTTATCTTGTTGATGTTATAACTACCCAATCCCCTAATTTATTTAATTAAGTTATCACTTATTACACTAACTCTAGCGTGGGTTATCCTAACAACCCCTTTGTGCACCGACGCCCACGAAGAGCCACTCTCCCTAGAAACCCAAACCACAAAACCAAAGCATCAAGGGGTTGTACCAACACAAGAAAGTATTGAATCTCAAAATTGAAACGCACGTGAGGCACAATCATCTCTCCAACATCCATATGCATACATACTCATGAAACAATACAACCCATGCATGATTCCAAAATCACAATTGCAACTGAAGTATAGACAATATCAAATCAAAAGACATCACAATAAACAACTTTCCCATGCCTCTGGAAGCCTAAAACAAATAACCACAATTCCTAGTGGAGAATCATACGACCTAAGGGGTTTCCACATATACAACATCAACTCATCAAAACTACCCTGAGGAAATAAAAATAAGAAGCAATCAATTGCATAACCTTAAGAATCAGAAACCAACAAGGAGTTCTTAAAACAACTGAAGTAACATTCTAATCTCCATTTTATAATTTAAAGTCAATTTGACAAAAGATTAATCATTAAAATCAATTTTTCACTTTTAAAGTATATCATTTAAAAATAATCTATTTCGTGCATTTGTATACATCTTTTATATCAAAATATCCAATTAAATAAATATATTTAAATATATAATTAAATATGTATAAATACATATAATTATATATATATATATAAATAAATATATTATTTAATCATTAATATCCAAACATCCAATTAAATAAATAAATATATATATATATATATAATTATATATATCTAAATACATATAATTATATATATCTAAATACATATAATTATATATATATAAATATATTATTTAATTATTAATAAAATAAATTATAATACCAATTTATACTATATATATATAACATATCAAAATTCATATTAAAATGGGGTAGAGAATTCTAAGGTGGCTAGGCACAGTTTATAACAACCATCAAATGGCCATGTGGGGCGTTGCCCACAGTCGACCTCATATGGGGGTTGCTATTGTGGAAAGCAGCGCTGGGCGTTGCCTCCACAACAACGCCTCCCCTATGGGGGGGCGGCGGTGGGGGTGGCCCCCAACTAATTTTTTTTTTTAAATAAATATTTCCCTATGTTTTATTTTGGGTAAAATAAATTTTCAAAAGGGATTGAAATCAATAAATAATATATATTTATATATATGTGTATGTGTGTGTATATATATATATATCAACCAAATAAAGCTGAGTGATTACAACGAAGGGAAAATTTAACCAAATGTTTTTCTACAAGAAAAATATTTTCAATTCCACCAAAGGATTTCATTTTACACTGTTAAGCCAAAGGATTTCAATTCAAACCTAGAGAGATTTTCTAAACCCTCTATTGTTTTCCTTTTGAGTTTTCAATTGTTTTAAAACAAAATCAATTTCCCTATAAAGGCTTCCAATAATTTTCTACAGAAGGTTCTAAAAATTCACAAATATTTTCCAAACAACCATTGAAAATTAAAATTAAGCTTCTACAACATTAACAAAACCTCTTGTTTAGAGAATCTTTAAAATCTTGCAAAATACACAAAGCTTCTACAGAAACACAAAATCTTCTTGCACATACGATCTTTCCAAATTAACAAAATAAGCAACGATCAAGGAAACCTAGAGTCCCACGCTTTGCAAATGAAGTGACGTGCATGACAGTTTTCTTCTCCATTCTCTCAAATCAGTCCTTTACGAATTCTCCTCCTTTCCTCTGCAACTTTTCAATTTCTCCTTTGCACTAAATTTTTGTATATTTTTTTACAAAGAACACCTAGAAGCCAGAATACTTTTTCAAAAATAATTACTTCTCAAACCACACCCAAAAAAGTTCGTCCCCCACAAAACTTCTTCCTTTTTCCCATTTAATTAAAAAGAAATTCCTTTCTTTTTCAAAAACCAAAAATCCCTCAAAGAAGCAATTTTCCCTTCTTTTAATAATTTTTGAAAAAGACTCAACATGCATTCGTCCTTTTCATCATTTTTTCGATTTTACTCCTTTTTGAATGAAGTCCTTTGCTTTTATTCTTATTTGATTTAAAGCTCATAATTATGTTTCATAAATAAAATCTCTTAATTTAATAATTATCCCCAACTTAATATTTAATAAATGATTCATACAAATCATTAATTTATTTTATTCCCTTTTACAAAATAACAATTTATAATTACAACAATATTATTTACTTAATTTATTTATTCTTAATTAAATAAACAACATTTAATTTAACAACCCTTTAAAATATACTAATTTAAATTTAACAATCACTAAACAACATTTACCTACTATTTAATCATATTAATTAAAATAACATTATTAATCTACCAAGAAATGTCAAACATAAACACTAATTAAATGACACATAAAACAAAGATTAAAATAAATGAATAACACAATACCATGCAGAACGAAGACGGGATCGTGGACAATGACACCATTACACACAACAACGGGGGTGACAAACTTGGGATGGGGACACTTATAAACTCTCTTTCAACTTCATACCCGTTGGGTTTATGGGACATGCTCAGACCTGTCACGCAAGTGGAGTCGATGTCTAGTACCTGCATCCTGCATGAAACCAATGTCAAGTAGCATATAAATCTCCAATACAGACACACCATGAAAGGAAGTCATGGGGTAGCAGGGCACTCATGAGCGAGTGATGCTACTTTGTCCTTTCACCAAGACCCACTAGAATAAACATCATAATCCATATCCATCAACAAACATGAAACCATAACATCAACCAAATAGTATGATCACCACATATCATCACATAAGAATGATTACATATCCAGATAGTACAAACACCTCAAATCATGTATCATAAATCAACATAAGAATTATCAAGTGCATCCAACCAAACTAAACTCTAAATCCACACAAATCAAACCGTTAAAATAATCACCATCACAATCTCAAGTACATAACTCCACATAACAAAATATCAAGAAAGTAACAACACGCGGGGTATTACATCCTCCCCCCTAGAACATGGCGTAAGTTCCTAGAAGCCACTAAACATATAAAGGAAATTATTCTCTATGCGGGATACATCCTCCCTTGTCGCCAAAATCTCAACGCAAAATATCACAATATAAGTGACACAAGATCATAATTTTATGCCCTTTCAAGACATAAAACGCAATTTAACATATCAAAAACACAATATTTCAAGTTTAAACACACGCTCACTGCATACACATTCAATTCACTTTACAAGGAACACACTACAAGGCAACACAAGGGTCCCAAAATACATTCTTGGTAGGAAGAATATCGGTGCATTGCACACTACATCGAGGGTCCTATCATTTCCACTGGATTTCTGGACCTTTGGACCAACATTGCCTAGAGACAAACTCAGATTCCTAAGTGCGGATGACACAAACGAAATGACACAACCTCAAGAGTACAAGTAGCTAGGTCAACACAATGGGCTCATAGTGCCCAACGAATGAACCTATGCTTTCATACCATGTTGTAACGCCCTGTCGCGCAAACCCCAAAGGACAACTATTAACACACAATTTATTTTTTTAAAACTATTAAAGTGTATAAATTAATGCATACATTACATTTAAAAGATTACAAGTTAATCACCTAAGTCCTTTGGGGTACATGGGGTGACATTACACAACTAAGCCATAACTAAAAGTTAACAAACAAGATTATGAATTTCATTAATATAACCCATTCATTCAACCTAACTTCTAGTTTTAAATCATTCACAAGGGACAAAGCAACATGACTAAAATAAACCAATATGATATCCATGCACACATACATAATAAGATAACATGGAAATGCAATTAACATATTTCCACATATACAACAAGTTCATGTGGCATTAACTACTATCACTGATAAAGAAATAAATACAAGTATAGCGATACATTACATATGTTTCCAGTACATCCCATGGATAATTACATGAGTTTACATCATAGGACCTCCCAACACATGTGGGAATAATACATCAATACAAAAAGCACAACTCTAGTATAAAGTATACATCTGGCACAAGGTGAACTCTAGATCATGTTGTATCTATAAAGCACTACACAACTGCTGACAGCGGACCCAACGGGGTGCGTAGCACATTCCACTTGACCACCCTTGTGCTAGGAGAAAATAAGGAAGGATCCTTGACCAAGTTCATCCAAACCGAAAACCAACAAGACTCAACACCATACACATCAAGAGACTACTTCCAGAGGCTAGCAAAGACATCAAAATAAGGGAATGCTAGGAGAGAGTTTCATTGCATAGTCCTACATGGGTTATCCTTTCTCTGGGCGTCAGCCCCCATCTATGGTTATCCTGGCTGCCTCTCTAGGCGCTGACCCCATAGGGCGACTCATGTAGAACCGTTACCCTCTCATGAAGACGAGGCAATGATCTTTCCAGCCACGACCTTCTCAGTCCACCCTTAGTTTGCGAAAGCACTAACGGGTAGACAAGGCATCATTACTTGTTAATGTTATTACTACCCAATCCCCTAATTTATTTAATTAAGTTATCACTTATTACACTAACTCTAGCGTGGGTTATCCTGACAACCCCTTTGTGCACTGGTGCCCACGAAGAGCTACTCTCCCTAGAAATCCAAACCACAAAACCAAAGCATGAAGGGGTTGTACCAACACAAGAAAGTACTGAATCTCAAAACTGAAACACACGTGAGGCACAATCATCTCGCCAACATCCATATGCATACATACTCATGAAACAGTACAACCCATGCATGATTCCAAAATCACAATTGCAACTAAAGTATAGACAATATCAAATCAAAAGACATCACAATAAACAACAACTTTCCCCTACCTCTAGAAGCCTAAAACCAATAACCACAATTCCTAATGGAGAATCATACGACCTAAGGGGTTTCCACATATACAACATCAACTCATCAAAACTACCCCGAGGAAATAAAAATAAGAAGCAATCAATTTCATAACCTTAAGAATCAGAAACCAACAAGGAGTTCTTAAAACAACTGAAGTAACATTCTAATCTCCATTTTATAATTTAAAGTCATTTTGAGAAAAGATTAATCATTAAAATCAATTTTCACTTTTAAATTATATCATTTAAAAATAATCTATTTCATGCATTTGTATACATCTTTTATATCAAAATATCCAATTAAATAAATATAATTAAATATATAATTAAATATGTATAAATACATATAATTATATATATAAATATATTATTTAATCATTAATATCCAAACATCCAATTAAATAAATATATTTAAATATATATAATTATATATATCTAAATACATATAATTATATATATATACATAAATATATTATTTAATTATTAATAAAATAAATTATAATACCCATTTATATATATATATATAGATATATAAAACATATCAAAATTTATATTAAAATGGGGCAGACGATTCTAAGGTGGCTATGCAAAGTTTATAATAGCCATCAAATGGCTGTGTGGGGCGCTGCCCACAGCCGACCCCATATGGCGGTCGTTGCTGTGGAAATCAGTGTTGGCCGCTGCCTCCACAACAATGCCTCCCCTATGAGGGGGCGGCAGTGGGGGTAGCCACCAACTAATTTTTTTAATTAATTAAAAAAAAAAAAATATTTCCCTGTGTTTTATTTTGGGTAAAATAATAAATTTTCAATAGGGATTGAAATCAGGATTGAAATCAATAAATAATATATATATATATATATATATATCAACCAAATAAAGCTAAGTGATTGTAGAGAAGGGAAAATTTAACCAAATGTTTTTCTACAGGAAAAATATTTTCAATTCCGCCAAAGGATTTCATTTTACACAATTAAACCAGAGGATTTCAATTCAAACCTACAAAGATTTTCTAAACCCTATATTGTTTTCCTTTTGAGTTTTCAATTGTTTTAAAACAAAATCAATTTCCTTATAGAGGCTTCCTATAATTTTCTACAGAAGTTTCTAAAAATTCACAAATATTTTCAAAACAACCATTGAAAATTAAAATTAAGCTTCTACAACATTAACAAAACCTCTTGTACATAGAATCTTTAAATTCTTGCAAAATACACAAAGCTTCTACATAAACACAATCTTCTTGCACAAACGATCTTTCCAAATCAACAAAATAAGTAATGATCAAGGAAACCTAAAGTTCTATGCTCTGCAAATGAAGTGATGTGCACGACAGTTTTCTTCTCCATTCTCTCAAATCGGTCCTTCACAAATTCTCCTCCTTTCCTCTGCAACTTTTCAATTTCTCCTTTGCACTAAATTTTTGTATACTTTTTTACAGAGAACACCCAGAAGCCAGAATACTTTTTCAAAAACAATTACTTCTTCTAAAACCACACCCAAAAAAGTTCGTCCCTCGCAAAAATTCTTCCTTTTTCCCAATTAATTAAAAAAAAATTCCTTTCTCTTTCAAAACCAAAAATCCCTCAAAGAAGCAATTTACTTTTCAATTTCTCCTTTGCACTAAATTTTTGTATACTTTTTTACAGAGAACACCCAGAAGCCAGAATACTTTTTCAAAAACAATTACTTCTTCTAAAACCACACCCAAAAAAGTTCGTCCCTCGCAAAAATTCTTCCTTTTTCCCAATTAATTAAAAAAAAATTCCTTTCTCTTTCGAAAACCAAAAATCCCTCAAAGAAGCAATTTTCCCCTCTTTTAATAATTTTCGAAAAAGACTCAACATGCATTCATCCTTTCCATCCTTTTTTCAATTTTACTCCTTTTTGAATGAAGTCCTTTGTTTTTATTCTTATTTGATTTAAAGCTCATAATTATCTCTCATAAATAAAATCTCTTAATTTAATAATTATCCTCAACTTAATATTTAATAAATAATTCATACAAATCATTAATTTATTTTATTCCCTTTTACAAAATAACAATTTATAATTACAACAATATTATTTATATTATTTACTTAATTAAATAAACAACATTTAATTTAACAACCTTTTAAAATATACTAATTTAAATTTAACAATCACTAAACAACATTTACCTACTATTTAATCATATTAATTAAAATAACATTATTAATCTACCAAGAAATGTCAAACATAAACACTAATTAAATGACATAAAAAACAAATATTAAAATAAATGAATAACACAATACCATGTAGAACGAAGACGAGATCGTGGAAAATGACATCCTTACACACAATAATGGGGGTGACGAACTTGGGATGGGGACACTTATAAACTCTCTTTCAACTTCATACCCATTGGGTTTATGGGACATGCTCAGACCTGTCACGCAGGTGGAGTCGGTGTCCAATACCTGCATCCTACATGAAACCAATGTCAAGTAGCATATAAATCTCCAATACAGACACACCGTGAAAGGAAGTCGTGGGGTAGCAGGGCACTCGTGAGCGAGTGATGCTACTCCGTCCTTTCACCAAGACCCACTAGAATAAACATCATAATCCATATCGATCAACAAACGTGAAACCATAACATCAACCAAATAGTATGATCACCACATATCATCACATAAGAATGATTACATATCCAGATAGTACAAACACCTCAAATCATGTATCGTAAATCAACATAAGCAGTATCAAGTGCATCCAACCAAACTAAACTCTAAATCCACACAAATAAAACTGTTGAAATAATCACCATCACAATCTCAAGTACACAACTTGAAACACAACAAAATATCAAGAAAGTAACAACAACATGAGGGCTATTACATCCTCCCCCCTAGAACATGGCTTAAGTTCCTAGAAGCCACTAAACATTTAAGGGAAATAATTCTCTATGTGGGATACATCCTCCCTTGTCGCCAAAATCTCAACACAAAATATCACAATGTAAGTGACACAAGATAATAATTTTATGCCCTTTCAAGACATAAAACACAATTTAAGACATCAAAAGCACAATATTTCAAGTTTAAACACATGCTCATCGCAAACACATTCAATTCACTTTACAAGGAACACACTACAAGGCAACACAAGGGTCCCAAAATACCTTCCTGGTAGGAAGATTATCGGTGCATTGCACACTACACCGAGGGTCCTATCCTTTCCACCATATTTCTGCACCTTTGGACCAACATCGCCTAGAGACAAAATCGGATTCCTAAGTGCGGATGATACAAACGAAATGAAACAACCTCAAGAGTACGAGTAGCTAGGTCAAAAAAATGGGCTCATAGTGCCCAACGTATGAACCTATGCTTTCATACCATGTTGTAACGCCCTGTCGCGCAAACCCCAAAGGACAACTATTAACGCACAATTTATTTATTTTTAAAACAATTAAAGTGTATAAATTAATGTATACATTACATTTAAAAGATTACAAATTAATCCCCAGTTAATCACCTAAGTCCTTTGGGGTACACGAGGTGACATTACACAACTAAGCCATAACTAAAAGTTAATAGACAAGATTATGAATTTTATTAATATAACCCATTCATTCAACATAACTTCTAGTTTTAAATCATTCACAAGGGACAAAGCAACATGACTAAAATTAACCAATATGATATCCATGGACGCATACATAATAATATAACATGGAAATGCAATGAACATATTTCCACATATACAACACGTTCATGTGGCATTAACCACTATCACTGATAAATAAATAAATACAAGTATAGTGATACATTACATATGCTTTTAGTACATCGCATGGATAATTACATGAGTTTACATCATAGGACCTCCCAACACATGTGGGAATAATACATCAATACAAAAAGCACAACTATAGTATAAAGTATACATTTGGCACAAGGTGAACTCTAGATCATGCTGTATCTGCAAAGCACTACACAACTGTTGACAGGGAACCCAATGGGGTGCATAGCACGTTCCACCAGACCACCCCCGTGTTAGGAGAAAATAAGGAAGGATCCTCGACCAAGTTCATCCAAACTGAAAACCAACAAGACTCAACACCATACAAGAGTGACATGAAAACACAATGGAAACTCAACATCAAGAGACTACTTCCAAAGGCTAGCAAAGACATCAAAATAAGGGAATGCTAGGAGAGAGTTTCATTGCATAGTCCTACATGGGTTATCCTGGCTGCCTTTCTCTAGGTGTCGGCCCCCATCTATGGTTATCCTGGCTGCCTCTCTAGACGCCGACCCCATAGGGTGATTCATGCAGAACTGTTACCCTCTCATGAAGACGAGGTAACGATCTTTCCAACCACAACCTTCTCACTCCACCCTTAGTTTGCGAAAGCCCTAATGGGTAGACAAGGCATCATTACTTATCTTGTTAATGTTATTACTACCCAATCCCCTAATTTATTTTATTAAGTTATCACTTATTACACTAACTCTAGCATTGACAACCCCTTTGTGCACCGACGCCCACGAAGAGCCACTCTCCCTAGAAACCCAAACCACAAAACCAAAGCATCAAGGGGTTGTACCAACACAAGAAAGTACTAATCTCAAAACTGAAACACATGTGAGGCACAATCATCTCGCCAACATCCATATGCATACATACTCATGAAATAGTACAACCCATGAATGATTCCAAAATCACAATTGCAACTGAAGTATAGACAATATCAAATCAAAAGACATCATAATAAACAACTTTCCATGCCTCTGGAACCCTAAAACCAATAACCACAATTCCTAGTGGAGAATCATACGACCTAAGGGGTTTCCACATATACAACATCAACTCATCAAAACTACCCCGAGGAAATAAAAATAAGAAGCAATCAATTGCATAACCTTAAGAATTAGAAACCAACAAGGAGTTCTTAAAACAACTGAAGTAACATTCTAATCTCCATTTTATAATTTAAAGTCATTTTGAGAAAAGATTAATCATTAAAATCAATTTTCACTTTTAAATTATATCATTTAAAAATAATCTATTTCATGCATTTGTATACATCTTTTATATCAAAATATCCAATTCAATAAATATATTTAAATATATAATTAACTATGTATAAATACATATAATTATATATATAAATATATTATTTAATCATTAATATCCAAACATCCAATTAAATAAATATATTTAAATATATATAATTATATATATCTAAATACATATAATTATATATATATATATATATATATATATATATATATATAAATATATTATTTAATTATTAATAAAATAAATTATAATACCCATTTATACAATATATATATATATATATAACATATCGAAATTCATATTAAAATGGGGCGAACGATTCAATAGTGGATGTGCAAAGTTTATAATAGCCATCAAATGGCTGTGTGGGGTGCTGCCCACAGTCGACCCTATATGGGGGTCGCTGCTGTGGAAAGCATTGTTGGGTACTACCTCCACATCAATGCCTCCCCTATGAGGGGGCGGCGGTGGGGGTAGCCCCCAACTATTTTTTTTTAAAAATATTTCCCCGTGTTTTATTCTGGGTAAAACAATAAATTTTTTTCAGGGATTGAAATCAATAAATAATATATATATATATATATATATATATATATATATATATATATATATATATATATATATATATATATATATATATATATATATATATATATATATATATATATATATATATATATATATATATATATATAAACCAAATAAAGCTTAGTGATTGCAGAGAAGGGAAAATCTAACCAAATGTTTTTCTAGAGGAAAAATATTTTCAATTCCACCAAAGGATTTCATTTTACATAATTAAACCAGAGGATTTCAATTCAAACCTACAGAGATTTTCTAAACCCTCTATTGTTTTCCTTTTGAGTTTTTAATTGTTTTAAAACAAAATCAATTTCCATAGAGGCTTCCAATAATTTTCTACAAAAGGTTCTAAAAATTCACAATTTTTTTCCAAACAACCATTCAAAATTAAAATTAAGCTTCTACAACATTAACAAAACCTCTTGTTTAGAGAATCTTTAAATTCTTGCAAAATCCACAAAGCTTCTACATAAACACAAAATATTTTGAACAGACGATCTTTCCAAATTAACAAAATAAGTAATGATCAAGGAAACCTAGAGTCCTACGCTCTGCAAACGAAGTAACATGCACAACAGTCTTCTTCTCCATTCTCTTGAATCAGTCCTTCACGAAATGTCCTCCTTTCCTCTACAACTTTTCAATTTCTCCTTTGCACTGAATTTTTGTATATTTTTTTATAGAGAACACCCTGAAGCTAGAATACTTTTTCAAAAACACTTACTTCTTCTAAAACCACACCCAAAAAAGTTTGTCCCCCCAAAACTTCTTCCTTTTTCCCAATTAATTAAAAAGAAATTCCTTTCTTTTTCGGAAACCAAAAATCCCTCAAAGAAGCAATTTTCCCTTCTTTTAATAATTTTCGAAAAAGACTCAACATGCATTCATCCTTTTCATCCGTTTTTTGATTTTACTCCTTTTTGAATGAAGTCCTTTGTTTTTATTCTTATTTGATTTAAAGCTCATAATTATCTCTCATAAATAAAATCTCTTAATTTAATAATTATCCTCAACTTAATATTTAATAAACAATTCATACAAATCATTAATTTATTTTATTCCCTTTTACAAAATAATAATTTATATTTACAACAATATTATTTACTTAATTTATTTATTCTTAATTAAATAAACAACATTTAATTTAACAACCTTTTAAAATATACTAATTTAAATTTAACAATCACTAAACAACATTTACCTACTATTTAATCATATTAATTAAAATAACATTATTAATTTACCAAGAAATGTCAAACATAAATACTAATTAAATGACACATAAAATAAAGATTAAACTAAATGAATAACACAATACCATGTAGAATGAAGACGTGATCATGGACAACGACACCGTTAGCACACAACAATAGGGGTGATGAACTTGGGATGAGGACACTTCCTTATAAACTCCCTTTCAACTTCATGCCCATTGGGTTTATGGGACACGCTCAAACCTGCCACGCAGGTGGAGTTGGTGTCTAGTACTTGCATCTTGCATGAAACCAATGTTAAGTAGCATATAAATCTCCAATACAGACTCACCATGAAAGGAAGTCATGGGGTAGTAGGGCACTCGTGAGTGAGTGATGCTACTTTGTCCTTTCACCAAGACCCACTAGAATAAACATCATAATCCATATCCATCAAAAAACATGAAACCATAACATCAACCAAATAGTATGATCACCACATATCATCACATAAGAATGATTACATATCTAGATAGTACAAACACCTCAAATCCTGTATCATTAATCAACATAAGCAATATCAAGTGCATCCAACCAAACTAAACTATAAATCCACACAAATCAAACCGGTGAAATAATCACCATCACAATCTCAAGTACACAACTCAACATAACAAAATATCAAGAAAGTAACAACAACACGAGGGGTATTACAATATGTCAAACTACGATGAAGTAAGAGAGTTCTTGTAAATAACATAAAATAGTTTATTTATGCTATATAGTCGATAACACAATACTCCAACCTTGATATATATTCATTCATCAATCAATATATTACAATACCCAATAGTCGGTCCACAACATGTGCTCTCTCTCTCTCTCCTCTACTTTTGTACTATATGTATGGCATTACAATATAGATGTGTCCCTTATGATCCTTATGCCTCCTAACTACTATGGGAGTCAAACTATCTAGCTACAATTCCTCTTATGGTAGGTTGTGGTGCTTTATACATGTTAATGTTGCCTTGTTTCACCTCCTAATGTATCATTCCCCCCACCACCCCCCTTTGAAACCATGCATTGTCCTCAAGACATGAAATGGTGGCATCACACCAAAAATCGACATCATCCTTTAGTTGTTTGTAGGCAATCTATATTATTCTATTTTTCCTTGAGCTATTGGAAGGTTGTGTCCCATTGAATCTTGGCATGTTGTAGTACTTTAATCTAACTATTGGTCTAGTTTAGGGTCCTTTCTATATATTTTGTGGTAGCTTCTATCTGGATTTGTGTAGTTATGTTCTTTGCATCCTTGAGTAGTCTAGGGGCATGACAAAATCTTAGGCTAAACTCTTCCTAGAGTTAATTTATTTATGCTTTAATTACCTTGCATTGGTCCTAAATTTGTTGGAGTTGAGTGCACATGGTTTCTATTTGGGCCCTAGTTGTGCTTTCAATATCTTTCATAGCATCATATGTATTCAATATTTGTAAAATATGAGTTTTCATGTGTTCAATTTGATTCTTGAGGGCTTTTGTTAGAGTTGGAAATTGTAAGAAAAATGTTAAAGTGTACTGATATCATTAGCAGTGTTCTAAAGTGTTGATGTGAGTCTCCAAGTTCGTATGAGCCATCATACATTTCTTCCTTGTTGCTTCCATGCACTTTTTTTCTACTTCAAAATTCTACTCTTAATTGTTGTTCCCTGATTGTAGAGTTGTGTTATGAGTATGTTTGTGAGTTGTTTTAGTTGTTGACCTAATGGTATCATGGTATCTCATTAAGCTTGAGGTAGTTTACTTTGAATTATATTGATTGTGATCTCAATTTGCTCTATGTTATTTATATGGTATTTTAGTATATATTCCCTTGTTGTACCATGGGATATATTGTTGAGCTGGAACTCTTGAACAAGAGATATATTTGAGAGATCCACTTGTGTCCTTGACAACAATAGTTGTAAGATTAATAGTGTGGCTATTGGTTGGATTTTCTTCTATTGAGTTAGGAAATCTTGTATGAGTTGTGTGGGTGATGAGGTGGTAGACATTGTTGACTTACCAAAGGTGTAGGTGGCTCTTGATATTGATATGGAGCTTCCTATTATTCTACTCCATGCAACACTATAATTTTATTTCTATTTCCTCCTAAGCCTTTTCTTAGCATTGACTTCACGGTCTATATCATGAGTACATCCATCCTTTGTTTGGATATTAACTCCTTTTCCTTACTAATAGACATTAGTAAAATTGATGGTTATCATTAATTAGAGTGGTGAATTGCATTCTCAACATTAACAAAAAATATGAATGGCTTTTCTAAATTCAAAAACTAATAGAACCTTATAAATTATTTTTTAGTGCTAGAAATTTCTCAGAAATAACATAAAAGCATTATAATTCATTAATATACCTAATGTGATGCCCCAGGCCTAGTCGGCCCCATGAAATGAGAGTGCCTATCTAGAGTATGAGCTTGGTAGTGCGGTAAACCATGATGGTAAGCAAGATGATTTTCAAAATGGTGGCAACCTCCATACTTGATACTAATATGAGAGAAACTAAGAAATGTAATAGTGACTTGGATCCATATCTATTGAGTAAAAGATAAGTATTATGTAAAAAAGTCCCTTGGTCAAATCTACTTTAAAATTAGATTAAATTATTTCTTAGTTTAAATTACATTGAAAGGAAAATTACTTTGTGATTTATAATATAAAAGTTAAACAAGAGAAATATCATTTAATTTAAATTGCATTGTAAATAATCAATTAGATGATTATAAATCTTAATTAACAAAAATAAAAATTATTTTCATGACTATTAGAGTAATTTATTAAATTAAC
Organism: Sequoia sempervirens; assembly: GCA_007258455.2. NCBI lineage: Eukaryota > Viridiplantae > Streptophyta > Pinopsida > Cupressales > Cupressaceae > Sequoia > Sequoia sempervirens. The sequence goes on along the minus strand of VDFB02170044.1, from coordinate 108,035 downwards.
AAAACTATGTATGACCTTGATTTTGGGGATACATATATGTAGGAAAGCTATTGGACAAAGAATGTCTAATAGCGTCAAATTTTCACACAAGTAATCTAAGATTTGTCACCACCTTACAAGATTCCTTTTAGAAACACATTTCACCTAATCCTAAATGTTTCATCTCAAATGCAACAATGTAAATAATTTTTTATAATTTATAATGAAAAATGAATGAAATTAAACACTAAAGCTAGGAAATAATACCTTATTCAATCCTAAAATTTGACTACTACACAATAATGAATAAATTATTTGTAAAATAATGATTGAGATGCAGGAAAGAGTAACCTCACTTCTTATCATCTTTTCTTGTCTAATGCTATAATTTTAAGAATTGTTATATGAATAATATAGGTAGTCACTTTATAAAAGGCTACAAATACTATACATACAATCTTCTAATAGCAAAGCATACAATTATATTCTAATAAATGAAATTTTCCTTATGTTAATTAGTACCTAAAATGACTAAATATTTAATATTTGTTAAGAGGGCAGGTGTTTTCAATCTAATAAGTTAAAAATTCTCTATTATAAATAAATTTGCTTCTTATACATGATTAAATAATTAAATTATTGGAAGAAATTTTTAAGTTTGTGAAATATATGTTTTAGCTTACTAATTAATAATGAAAAGGGTTGAACATATCATATTCTTAAAAAAAACCATCATGGAATCTAGGTCATTCATTAGTTTACATGGAGTTTACTCCATTAAATTATTGTTCTTGTTGAGCTTACCATTATAGTTCATTATTTATAACGAGTTAGTTATATATCATTGAATCAAATCCTAATAATGGTTTTATGATTGAGTAAACTTACAATTATTTATAATATAATAAAATAGGGTCATGATTATAATTGTTAAATTTAATTCATATTTATGATTACATGTATCAACTTATTGGAATGAATAAACATTACATTAAAAATGACATGATTCTTAGTCAATCCAAAAGATTGTCCTTAATGTTTATGTCAACGTAGAATTTAAAATTGAGGTGGGTAGTGTATCATTATATCATCCTAAATAATTAATACCTTAACATAATTTCACACATACATATACACACTATAATCTATAATCCCAATAGATCATGGCTCTTGAACAAGAAAACTCAAGTGCATAACACCTAGTTTGCAAGATGGTAGTCAAGGAGGATGTCAATGGGAATATATGTTCCTAAACTATTAGGAGTCGAGGTGAAGTTGACACCTCTATTTTTAGCTTGTGAATGTGATGATTACAGTATGGAATTTTAGTTATGTTAAAGGATATGATCAAGAAGTTACTACTTTTTCCTTCACATCATAACCAATATATTTATGAGGATTTATTATGACATTCTTGTCTCTTGTGTAATAATTCTTTTAGATGAATAAATTGAATGTAAAATTAAAGACTTGAAATTTCCATAGTCCATGACAAGTAAGCTTAGTATATTTCTAGATTTGACTATATAAATATTTTTCATAATCATATGTTTACATAGTCAAATCTAAAAGCATACTAAGCTTATTATAAAATTGTATAGATTTTATATGTGTGTGTACTCATTTTGATCATGTGGGATGTTTCATCATATTTTGATAATGTCTACATGTGTATGTAATCATTTTAAAAGAATATGTAGCGTATCACCATTTTTCAATATTGCACTTAAGTTACATGTTCAAATCATTGTTAGTTACATGGTGGTTACTAGTGTATGGAAAAGTATAATACAATTTAGGTTAATTTTAGTTTATTTAATGATCAAGAAGAAAGGTTTGATACACTTTCATCTATGTTAATATGGAATCTAGAGTTATCTTCCTTTGTTGTGTCCTTCATGAGAGTATCCTTGTCATCAAGAAATTAACATCACTAATGTGCTCATCCTAGTCCTTGCTAGCATCACAAATCTTTCCTAGGATATTCCCAAGGATCTTATTAAATAATTTCACTATATTATTAGGCATTAGGTGGTATGGTGCACTTTTATGATGTTGTACCACGAAATCATTCAATGAAATATAAATAATCTTGGAAATGAAATCTAATCCATAATTACTTATCAAACTCAATAGAAAACCAAACATGGTGACTATGTTTTAAAATAATAAGTGAGTTCCATTTTTCACTATGCTAATAAGGTGGAAAAGTGAAACCCTAGGAATCCACCTTGTGATTTCACAAGGGCTCTCTTTTCCACTAATGGCAGGGTGCATCTTATCATTAAATTCAAGAATGGCTACCTGATATGAGATTGACTTGCAACTTGAAAGGTGAGCCAACCAATCCTAAGATCTGAATTTAAAAACCTGGAAATGGATTGTATATGAAATGCAATGATACGACTAAAAAATTATGTAAATGACCTATTTTGATGCAAAAAAAACAAATCTAGAAAGTCACAAACAAATTCAGAGTTTGGAAATAGACTAAGCAAAGTTCTATAGATGCACCTGGCATATGAATATGGGGTTGATTTGGAGGACCAAGTCACCTAGGGTGGCTATGTCCTAGTGATGAATCTAGAATCTAATTTCATAGTCCTCTGGAACCTTCTTAGAGATTTCTTCCTTTCGTGTATCACTGTCAGATCTTCGTTTGGTGTTGAGATAACTGAGTTTTCATATGTTGTCAAGTTGTAGGGTTTGAATGCAACAATGAATAAATTATCTTCAATCTTCCTCCATACTTCTTTAGATCTAAAACCTACACATTCAAAGAGAGAGGAAGGGTTGTGCCATATAGGGGCTTGCCTCAGTCAAACCTGTGTTGGTATTTCCACCTCCATAATGGAAAATTGATAAAGAGAGCTTATCCTTTTAAGGGATAGAGGCTAACTAAAAAATGAATGATGAATCAATAATGGGCTGTAACTCACCACCCAAATCTGATTTCCTTGAAGGAATAAATTCATGCACATCACCTCAAGGCTTGATTTGGAAGACCTACAAGGGTTAGTCCCCATAGACAAAATGATAACATAAACATGAACAAACTTGCATAAAACTTAACATGACACTTTAGTATTGAAATGTTATAATAAATATGCTCTTGGCTGCTCTTGACTTGATAATAATGCTCTTGATCACCAATAATTCCAATAATTTCTTGTTGCTAGATATCTCTTAAATGATTAAATGAATAGGTATTTATATGCAATTAATCTAATTTCCTAAAAAAAAAATCTCAATAGTTGACATTTGGCATTTGAAATTCAAATAATAAAATGCCAACTCCGACATATTAAAATTTGGAGGTGAAATAGGGGGACCAAGTTGCCTAGGGTGACTTAGTCCTAGCCCTATTTTGTGGGGTGTAAAGTGTTGAGAGAAAAATATTAAATGTTTGCTTTGGTTTTACATATGGGTTTTCTTGATAAATGTCCAAATGGGCCATGAAATGCATAATTTCAGACATTAGATGCATAATTAGGTCCACACACTTAGGAGGGAGCAAAATATAGTGTGAAATTGTCAAGGGTGATTCCACCACTTATGCTCATAATCACACGAGATTAGAAAATATGTCAAGAGGGGTCTAATTGTCTAAATGTTGAAGAGATAAGATGACAATGTATCTAGGGGGAATGCACAAGCCCCTAGGATTCAAGATCCTACGACAAGAAAACATAAAGGAAAGGGAACACATATGCATGAAATGCAACACGACAACACAAAACATACATGACAAACAAAATACAAAAAAGGAGGGTATGGCAATCACATACTAGCATGTTATGTTATGCTAGGATCCATACCCAAGGGTTCATGACTCACAAGCCAACAAAGTCTGATATTTTCTAGGTGAACCATGAAGCAAAGGCATGGTAGACTAGTGAAGTCTGATATTCACTAGGTGAGCCTTTGAAAAAAACATAGCAAAATGAGAAACACACAAGGACTAGTAAGAACCAATTTTCACTAGGTTTGCACCCATGTCAACCATACCAAGAGTTATAGTCCCACTAACTTTGATAAGGTGCTACACAAATGATCAAAATACTATGCCAACACATTACTAAGTCTAACACATGTGAACAAAGTGAAACACATACTAGAGTGTATTGCCCCCACCTTAAAACTTAGTTACAAAACAGTGTGTTGTGAGCAATTGCTTTAAGGTAGAAAAATGATAAATTCCCTGTGAGAAGGCCATGGGAGCTTATTTGGAAATCCCCGTGCTGATGATGTGTATCCAAATAAAGCTAGCTCATGATAAGGGGTTACCCCCAATGCAATGTTATAAACAACAAAAAAATGAACACAAAAGGGATCCATGAATTTGAGTTCAATATAAATCTTTGCTACAATATAAGTGAGCTCATAATTGACATCATTCCCCCAAATAATTGTGGAACTATGAACACAATGAAAGAATGAAAAATATAGAAAACAATCAAGCTTTTAGGTCAACATGGAAGAGACCTAAATGTCTCAACACCTTGCATTGTCCGTAAAAGGAAAACACATGACAAAAGCAATGTTTACGACATAAAGAAGAATGGAGATACAAATAGATGAATGTCATGACAAATTTGTTTCCTTTGTATCCTTGTGCCAACAAAACAAGGGTCCTCCAAAGAAAATTCACAAACAAAAAGACACACCAATCAACACAACATGAGAGATCACATCATGTGCAAGAGAACACATAAAGAAAATTCAAAGGGTACCACACATGCGAGCTGATCTAAAGAAAATCATCCACATCCCAATATTGTTCATCATATATGGAAGGAAGAAAACTAGCCAAAGGGACTATAAGAAGTGTCGTATTAGGATCATCACCAAGTTCAACATGTGGTGAATCACTCTCATCAGGAGGATCATCACGGTTGCCCCTACCTAAATCCATAGACTTTGAGATCAACAAGGATAGTTCATTATGCACTTGTTCATCAATCTTAGCATCTAGATTTATCACAATGGGTGGTTTAATGAAAATTTCCATTGTATGTTCTTGTTTCATTATTTTCTTTGGTTGGGACATGTAAGGTTCAATTTCATTTTTTGGTGAAAGTTGTAATTCATCTTGATTTGTTTTCATAGGTGTTTGATCATTAGGTAATGTTTTATTATTTTCACCCAACTGATGAGCAATAGCACGTCTATGCTTACACTCTTTAGCATTTATGTTTCTTCTTGTACAATTTTTGATTTGTGAAGTGGTAAGAGTGGGTTTCTCAACCATTGGTCTCTTTTCTTCCCTTAGAGGAGAAACTGAAGGGACCATCAGGGGTTGGGAAACCACTTTTTTCTTAGGTCTATAAATTTGTTTCTCTTTTGGTGGCACAAAGGTAATCATGCGATTATCTCTTGGTATTTTGTATGATATTGGTGGAGGAACTGCAACATAAATGGCTTGTGTACTTGGAAGGGTATTTGCTTCAAACATGGGTTTATCAACAACTTGTGGGGTGGGAGGAACAACCATATCCCTACCATTTTTAGGAATATTGCTAAGGGATAACTATGTTATGCACTTTTCCTTATATTTTTGATATGACTTGAAAAGGAAATCCTCACAAGGTTATAGGTTCCATGGGTTGAGGCCAAAAATAGTCTAGTAGAAAGTTTCTATGGGAAGCCAAAGGATTAAACCCACTATGATGCAATGCATATATTTGATTTTCAAATGGGAACTTTATGGACTTGTGGATAACCGACATGATGGAATTCATGGAGTGTAGCCATGTATAACCTATCTTCACATAAAATTTGTCCAATGTCCGGATGATGAGAATGATACATCTAGTTGTTTCGGTCCAACTTTAAGTGGAAGAGTGATCAAACCTGTCGTAGGGCGAGCAAAAACCATCATGATTTTTTAACCATGATTTTGGTTGTTCATAAGAATCTTGATAAATCTCATGCATAAACAAGAATTCGTCAGTGATTATATTCTCTAAATACACAATATTAATGGGTATCCTTGGTGTAGGTTTGTCATTGATACATATGACGATATAGAGAGGACCATATGACACATGAATATATGTATCAGTGTGTGTGAAAGCAATGTCATGTAATAAAGTGGTTTGTCCCTTACAAGGTTCAATATCTATGACATTAATAATATCATTTAGACCATTCTCAACATCATTCTTATCATCACAAGCTTGCACAAAGTTGGATGCATGATTTGGCATGGGATTGGCAAAAAATTACAAATTTTGGTTGGATGGGGCAACAAACTTATTTCATTTATCATTAACATCAACCAACTAGATGTGATTAGAATCAATGAGGTCATGCACTTGATGTTTATGATGCATACATTATTCTATATCATGTCCAAGTGTATGATGATATTGATAAAATGATTTTGAGTTAAATTTCGTAGGAAAAGGTTTGGTTGTGTCCATGAGTCAATTAGATGTAATTGGGTAAGGTTCTTAACAATTGCAACATGATCAAATTCATAGAATTAGACAATTGGGTAAACTATCTATCTTTTGGCCTAAATTGATAAGGATTTGAACTTATGTCTACAATTTGTGGCTCAATATTGTTTGTTGTTAGAGGTGTGTTTATTTTGATAAAGTTTTTGTTTTTATTTTTGAATGGTTGATAGTTGTTTTGAGGCACGAATTTGGATTGCTTAGTAGAAGTCGATGAAGATGTTCCTTCATACTGACTAACCGGTATCTGATAATCACAAAGAACCGTACATAAGTATGTAAAGGATGGGTATTTCATTAACAATATCTTATCCCTAATGCTAGGTTGCAAATTTCTAATGAACACTCTTTGAACATCAACATCAAGAAGAGTATAGCTGATTTGTGAGTAATGTAACTAATATTTCCCTATGAAGTCTATAACCTTTTTATGTTTCCCTTGTTTGAAATATACTAAATCAATTAAGGTGGTTTGAGGTCTATGTTTATGTGAAAATGTTGAAGAAATGCATGAAACAATTCATTGAATGAATTTATAGAGTTGTTCAGAAATGAGAAAAACCATTCCAAGGCCATGTCTTTCAATGAACTAAGAAAGTGTTTAGCTAGGAGCTTATCTTCAAAGATGAAGTCGCTACATGCAATGTCATATAAAGAACCTATATGGTGTTTTCCTAGGAACCTATCCATGCATGACTCATTCATTCACAAAATATTATAAGACTTAGTAGTATTCAATGAAAAACACAAATGATGTAGCAAGAAAATATTTTATAAAATTATAAAGCATGTATACCATTACTAATGCCTCATACTTAGTTGTAGCATAAATTCTCTTAGTGGGTGCCAATTTTTTGGTTGAAAAAGTAAATTGGTTTATCTACATTTACCATCTAGAATTATAAGAAATATTCCAATAGAAGTGTATAATCCATCCACATGGACATGGAATAAGGTGTTCTAATTGGGAAATAATAGAATTAATAGAGTGGCCAATGTCTCCTTCAAAATATTAAAGATATGTTGATGTTGTTAAGTCTATAAAAGAATAATGCCATTTCTCAATATTTCTTCCAAAGGTTCAAAGATGAGTGAAAAAATCTTATTTCACTTTTGCTAGTACCTTTTATTTCCTACAAAATTCAAATTCCAAATCTATTATGTTCAACAATAGAATGACTGCTATCTTAGATAGATCTATTAATATATAATATTTACATATGATATGACCCAAAAAATTTCCTAAATGGGTTGTTGAAATACACCTTGTAGATTTAATATTTTAAATGGTGAAATATTTCAAACATTAGGTGTAAGGAATCAAGATGATGTACTAACATACCATAGACAATCCAAGCATCAAGGTACACCTACAAAAATTCATGAAAGAAATCTTCAAAGATGCTTAATTCTATTCAAAAAATAATAGTTTGAGAATTATTTAACCTAAATTCAATGAAATTACATGTAACACTATCCCATTTAGCAGAAAATGGGGTTTTCATCTTATCCATCTACTCAATTTTCACCTATTGGAAATTAAAAATTTATTTGTTAAATTAAACACTTCTTCTAACAACAACCTCAAAATATCCTATTTGAATGGAGTGGGAAGGGAGATGTTATGCACACTTAATTTAATGCATGATAATCTACAAATGTACTTACTCATCCATCCTTCTTTATTGAGATTATCATTAGTCTCACTCATTCAAACTCACTGGCAAGAAATATGACCCCTACCTCAAACACTTTATCTATTTATTATTTCACTTTAATGTGTATTTTGGTGTTTAATTTATATAATTGCTTATTCACTAGCTTGGATCCTAGTGAATTGAATGTAAATTATTCGTAGGGATGGATACACAAATTTTAGTTCATGGTAGCATATAGGGAATGTTTATATATATTCATGCAAGAAAATAAGCACTTGGAAAGTTGATCCTTAGTATAGTGTTATCTACTAGTCACCACCTTCAATGGATTTGATATCTATTTATTAACCTAAACCATATTTAACAGCTCATTGTGGTATGTTCCATCTTCAACCTTAGTTTCTTTACCTAGTCATTATTTTTTGTAGTTTGTATCTATAGATTGCATAGAACATCCATCTCCACCTCATTTTCATCCTATGAAATCTTGTTACTTGAAGGTTCATTATGAGGACTATTGATTTTTACTATCTTGGTGCAAGTTTGGGAGGGTTTTCTCATCCTTTTCTCTAAGAATTTTTCTTAATGTGAAAAATATTTATTTAATCACTAAAATAACTATTTTGACAATATTCAACACCCACTCAATCCCTATAGTTTATTTAATGTAGGATCATCCCACAATGTAAAAATGATCTCACATCAACCAAAAATAGATTTTATTGATGAGCTCTACTAGGGTTTTCTTGTTTCTGTGGTCATCCTTGGCCCCTCTTGCAACATACTGCGCATGAATTTCCTCTTTTCCTATGTGTACAACTTCATTTACTGCATTTTTTTGTTTTAATATGCCTTCAACCGACTCTAACCCAATAGTTCATTTTGGTGTTGGCAGTTTGACAGCTTTGCACAATGGCTCCTCGTCCAAACAAACAACCCCAAAAATTTGTTCTGAAAGTATTTCACGAGGTAAGTCCTTTGACTTCCTAGCTAATGTGGTTTTACCTTTGCCTAATTTTGATTCTGCTTGTCAATGGCTTGAGCAACACACCCTTGTTGGGTATTTTTTTGGGAGGACTCCCCCTGAAAGTGTGCTTAAGGAATGGGTCAGCAAGGCTTGGGTCCCTCATGAGGTCTGCCTTGATATGGTCCAAAACTTAACCAAGGGTTTTTCCTTGTTCCAATTTGTGGAGGTCAATCATGTCTAGGAAATCTTGGCACATGGTCCCTAGTATGCCAGGTCTTCTTTGTTGGTTTTCTAGGTATGTACTTAGGACTTCGTAGTCTCGGATGACACCAAGTTGTGTGTCCCAGTCTGGATTGAATTTCTAGGTTTACCTTTGCCTTGTGTTCCTTTTTTGAATCATGTTTCTTCCTCTCTAGGGAGGGTCATTTGTATTGAGCTAGATAGGTTTCTTTAGGCCTACCCCCATAAACAAGTCTGTGTTGAAGTGTTCCTTTAACAAGATTTGAAGGACTCCATTGACATTCAAATTGGAACTCTCAGACATACCCAAAAGGCCACTTATTTTAATCTTCCTAACACGTGTTATAGGTGTCAGTCCATAGACTGTAAGTTCAAGGATTTCCCTTTGGTAGTACCTCGTACTCCTCTGCCACAAGAATTTGAAAAGCCACGTCAAGTGGATCATTCTATTTCCAAACTTGAGGAAAAATGGACCATGGTTACGAACCAAAAAAATAAGTCCAGTGGCTTTGGGTTGACTTCCAAAGCCCCTGAGCCAGCCAAGAATGTTTCAAACCCTTTAGTGAAGGGGAAAGAGGCTCTAGTCGGGGCTGATAATGACCCAGTGTGGCCTAGGCTGACGACTATGCCTCAACCTATTGCCATTATGATAGTGCAGCCAAACATTTCTCCTCCCATGTTGGGAGCTCAAAGGCAGTCTCACAGTCCTTCCCCACCATTACAAGAAGGTGAATATGTACAAGAGAAACAAAGATTTTCTTCTCCTCCTATTCAAATCAGATCAATTCCACTAGAGTTTTGCAAAATTGATTCTCTTCTCTAAATGAAGAGGAGCCAGACTCTGACGATATGGAGGATTTTCATTCATGAATTTCCTCTCATGGAATGTTTGAGGTCTAAAAAACCTCTCTAGAAAGTATTCTATTAGGGATACTTTGAAGAAATATTCTGGTATTGAAGTGCTTTGTCTCTAAGAAGTTAAAATTTCTAGTTTTTTGCTCCCGTCAGCTTGTCGCTCTATTTGGCCAGCCAGTCAAATGTTTGGTACTGATCATGAAGTTGGGTGTGGCAGAGCTATCACCCTTTTTTCCCCATGGTAGCACATTTGTGTGGTTGACCATGGGTCTAACCCCACACATCAGCTCGTCTGGATCCTTCTTGACATTGATAATCACTCCTTTGGGATTATTAATGTTTATGCTTCTAATGATGTTGTGGAATGCTTTGTGCTTTGGCATTGGATTGTTGATTCATTTCCAGTTGCTACTTGGTTATTGTGTGGGGATTTCAATATGGTTGAGATGGCCTATGATAAAGATGGCACCTTGCTATTCAGATGGGCAGCTAGCGAAAGGGATGCATTGTTCTACATGCGTAATAAATTGGGGCTCTTTGATCCCAATATTGGTCGCCACCATTTGTCATTCCCTCTGGCACACTTGGTATAATTACAGGGCCAGTTCTGAAAGGATATTTAAACACCTTGATCATACTCTAATCTCAACTCAATATTTTTTCTCTTTTGATAGATTTTCACTCTTAGTTAAGCCATTAGTGGATGTGACTTTTTTAAATCATTTCCCCATTTATTTTCGCATTGAATGGGAGACAAGACAACCTTGAGCTTGCAAAACACAATTTTTTTTAACACGTCTCTACTTTGTCATCAACCCATATTGGCCCGCATTCCTAGGGTCTGTAATTTGGAGTGCAGGATAACTCATCATACAAGCTGGATTAACTGGTAGAATGATGCTATCACTCGTACGACAAGATTTCTATGCATTTATGGGTACCAACTTCCCATTTTTTACTGGAAGTCTTTTGAGGCTACCACAACTGACCTACATTCAACTATTGAGGCTTTAGTGGCCAACCCTTTCTCCCCATCATTACAAGTCAGGGTGGCAGAATTAAGACACATAAAACAAGTTGTAGACAATTATGCTGCTAGAGGTGCTCAAATCAAAGCCAGATTGCATTGGTTAAAAATTGGCAACCGTGCCTCGAAGGAGTTTTTTTTGGCCCTACATTCCAAGCACTCATATCTAGGCATTAAAAAAATTAAAGATGGAATTCAGGTACTCTCTGAGCTACCTGACATTCTCCAGGCCTTTGTTCATCACTATGAGCAAGTTTTCACTGCTTAGGAATTTATGCCTGAGCGACAACAAGCCCTTCAAGATTACCTTGCTGTCATGCCAAATAGGCTATCTTTAGCCTAGAGAGATTTTTGTGACCAATTATTGACAATTGAAGACCTCAAGGAAGCCATTCATTCCATGGCTGATGACAATACCTCAGGGATTGATGGTTTCCCTTATGAATTTTACAAGGCCCTTTGGGACTATGTTGGGCACAATTTGCATAAAGTCTATCTCGAGGCTTTTCATTCCAAATCTCTGGGTAACTTAATAAATAAAGAAAATATTAAATTCATACCTAAGGCTAGGGATCCCGAGGATATCTGCAACTAGTAGCCTATCACACTCCTCAATGTTTCGTACAAAATCAACACCAAAGCTCTGGCTCTGAATATCTGCCATCTTTTGCCTCAAATTGTGTGCCTGGTGTAGATTGGGTTTATCAAGTCCATATTTATCTTAGACAACATTATTGCTATGTGGAAGGCATGGAGTGGATCAAAAGCTTGAACCAAAAAGCTAATTTTTTTCAAAATAGACTTTGCTAAAGCTTATGACCACATTGAATGACCTTTTATTCTAGCTATGTTGTGAGCCCTGGGGTTTGGGCCTAACTTCATTCAGACTATCCAAATGCTCTTCTCAGACACCTCTTCTTTTATCACCATTAATGGTTTCCAATCTCTTGCCTTTGGGTTTTTCCACTCTATTTGGCAAGGATTTCTGCTTGCTCCTTCTCTTTATGTGCTTGCTACTGAAGGATTTGGCTATCTCTTGGCCAACACGGTTTCTCAACAACGTTTCAAAGGAATTTCATTGCCTAACTCTCAGACTCAACTAGTTAATGGCCATTTTGTTGATGACTCTTTCCTCACCCTTCTAGAAGAAGAGAAGAATATCATGTAGGCTCTTAAACGTCTTAACATTTTTTTCCTTGTGTCTAGTTCCACCATTTAGTGGCACAAAAATTTGTGCTACAGAAAATCTATATTGCTCACTCCTCACTAGCTTTAGCAGTACGGTTGGAAATGGATTGGGTCAGGGGAAATCTTTCAGTTCTTGGGAATTCCCTTTTCCTTCCAGGCCTCTCCAGTTGAGCTATGGCAAGCTGTTCTCTCTAGAATTGAGTAGAAGCTCGCATACTGGATTACTAAGCCTCTCTCTCTAGAAGGAAAATTCTAGGCATGCTCCAAGATTTTAGCTGCCACACATGTCTACTATTCCTCTTGTTGGGCCCCTTCGAAAGATGCCTATTGCAAACTTGAAATATTGCTCTAGAACTTTCTTTGGGCCTTTGCAGATACCCATAGAGGGTTTCACTGTGTTGCCAGGGGATTTTTTTTCCTTCCTAGAGATTCTAGAGGACTTGGGTTTCTCTCCACTCAACAAAAAGGGCCTGCCTTGTGTGTGAAATGGATAATTCGTGCTCTTACTGGAGATGAAGCTTAGGAGATTCTCCTTAGGTATTGCATTTAGTCTAATTTTCTTGTCCATAGACCCACCCAAAAGGGGATTGGCTTTCAAACCCTTTTGGTCATGAAGGAACCTATTCAAATTGTGGGAAATTTCATGGCCAACAACATTTGGAGAGCCTGGGGGTGGTTAAACTTTGGCTTTGCTGGGCTGGCTTTGATTTCTGTGATGGGATTTCACTCAATCAACAAAATGTTTGGTGGTCACCTATTTTTTCTAGCATTAGTTAGTTGTTGGCTAAGTTGCCTTGGATTAAGGCGCTAAGATTCCACAAGAAAGGTATTCAAACTTTGTAGTAGGAGTTTCACAAACCCACAATGCACATCATGCCATGGGAATATTTTCGTGCTCTTTACAGACTTCAAAACCACTTGACTATGCTACTTATGATGGTTTGGTGAATGCTATTCCTAAAGAAATGCTTCATAAGGTGGGAATTTGTGGGTCCAAGCCTTGGTGGAAGGACTAGAAGTGGTACCCAGACACCCCTTTCAGGAATTACAAGCCGAGGCTTGGTTATAGGTGGCTTTCACCACACTTTCCTATGATTGAAAGTATAAACTAGAGGTGGCTTCTTCAATCCCCTGCTCATCTTTGGTGAAAAAGATTCTCTGCCACTTGGTCTACAAGTGTTGAGCCAAAAATTTCCCACTTTTCTTGGTGTTATCTTTTCCAAGGCTTGCCTATGGGTTCTCAGCTTGTTCACTTGGGGGTCCAGGACCCTCGTTTCCCTTTCTATGGGCAAGCTAAGTCTTTTAAGCATCTCTTCTAGTTGTGTACTAGAGCTCAACAGTTTTGAAATTGGATTCATGAATTCTTTCATCCTTTCAGACCAGAGCCTTTCTCTTGGCATATGATTCTACTGGGAGACTCACCTAGACTTTCAACAAAGTATACCCAGCTTTGGAACACTTTGAGGGTGGAAATCATCTTCAATATATGGAAATACATAAATGCCTACATATTTTCTAACACACAAATGGACAAAAATGTTTCTTTGAATTCTAAAGCTATTGTTTTCTCTAATGTGCTCCTATAGATTCAGGTTTAGGCCAACAAGGTTGCACTTGAGGTGGTTCATCTTTAGGCTCTTTTGGATCATTGGGGCACTACATCATGTACTGTTGCTTGAGTGCCCACTTCACCCACTTCCTCTCACGATTGGTCGCCCTCTCAGGGTTGGCAATGGAGTGGGTCTACTCGCCCCCACTCTCAGCCTCCTCTTTAGTGTGGTTCTCGCCCTCCTTGGCAGACTCATTCTCCTCCTTTGTGGGTTGGCCAGAGGTGGCCCTTTGGGGGAGTTGTAGGGAGCAGCAATGGCAGTTTTGGGTGGCCCTCTGATGACACTCCTGCTACTAGCTTTGGTTTGCTAAATTTTGGAAAAATCTTTTCACGTCTAGTGCTTGCAATCTCGCCTCGACACGAGGATAAAGATAAAGAGAAAGAAAAAGATGTTGATGATGGTTGGGGTCCTCCTCCTGACATCACTCCAGACCCCACTGATGTATAGGGGAAACACATGGATGACAAAGACCCTCCTGGCTCTGTTGGCACTTCTCTGGTTGCTTGATGGCTTTTTAATTTTATAATTGTAATGTTTATGGACTTCTGGGCTAGGCCCATGTGACTCTAGTTTTTTGGTTTTCTGAGCTTTGCCCATGTGACTCTCAAGGTGTGCCTTCTTACCACCCATATTTTTTTTGTGAATATGTATCCTTATCTTTATTTATATTAATATAGATAGCTGCCTATTCATAAAAAATAAATAAATTATTTTCTTGTTTATTTGTTTGTAGGTTTTCCTTCACATTAGACAATCACCAAATTTCTCATTAAATTTCAATGCATCTAAATTTGCCACCTTTCAATTGGAAACATATGTTCACCGTGAATCCTTCAATATTATATCCAATATTTAAAAGATTTTGATCACCAAAAGGAATTAATTATTTTTTTATCATTACTAGGCACAATATAATAATAGGAAATTCAATATTTGTATTCAAGGTTTACACCAAATCCTCAAAAATTGCTACAACCAAGGAAATATATTACAAGTTACATTGGCCCTAAGAGACCCAATAGACTAGGTTGTAGCATGATCTATCAATCCTTCATTAGTACATTCATTCTAGAAGATACATCTACAAATTTAAATGGTATCTAGCTTTACACCACCTTTTGGTTAGTTGATAATTACCTCTATGACTAGAATCCAAACATACTTGAACTCTTAAGGATTAGTAGAAAGTAGCAAGGTGAAACAATGGAAAATAGGTTGGGGGAGAAAGAGGGGTTCCCCCAAAATTGATATGGAATGGACCTATTCTCCTTTATTTCATTAGGAAATGAGATCCACTCAATGAAAGGATTATCAACCTTAAGGTGAGTCAAGTCAAGGTGTGAATCTATTGATTTCCTTTTTTTGCAAGGACTGGGGTCCTCATTAAACAACACTTTGGGGAGAAATACTAAAAATAGTAAACTAACTCCAAAATGCAACCTATAACTTGAATTTGGAAGATTAAGCTCAATACTGATGGAACCAAAAATTAAAATGTAGATCTGAGAAAGGGAAAATGATGTGTACCAATCACCATAAGTGTTTTTTCAAAGCTAACTAAGGACTCATTTTCCCTATGGTGAATGGGTCATGGCTAGGGCTCTATAAAAATGGTTTCTAGGTTATCTTCTACTATGTATGCACTCCCAAATCACTAATTCTCACAATCATACATTCAAAAATAAATCTTGTAGCTGATTTTTCATGAAATTGCAATAATGATGACAATAAATGCAACTTTGACAACTTTACAATTTTTCTCTTCAAGAGATCTTCCACCTAAAATCTACAAAGACAAATCAAGAGGGAATTTTTGTTGTTGTTGGTGAATGTGGGTTTGCCTTGGTCAAACCTCATTTTGGTAATTAAACCTTGTAATGAAATGAAATAGAATGAAAGGAGTAATGAATGAACAAGCTTATGTCACAACACACCAAACCCTTTTTTGAACCTTGGAATGTGGATCTATAACTTGCATGAAATGGCTTTAATGGATGTGGATATTGATCTTGAAACTTGACTTGAAATAATTCCTTTGAATGCTTGAATGAATCTTGAACACTACATCAACATATTAGCTCAAATAACATGCATGATGCAAGAGGACTTTGACATGATAATAGGATCTTGATTGCTACAATAATTCTTCAAAAAATATGCATTTGAAGGCCTTGAAAATGCTTTTGATAATGCTATTGTAAACTCTCGATTGCTTAGATCATACTTACTCATAAAATTGCCAGGTGAAATATAATGAAATGAATTTATTTTTATACATATGTAACATTAATTTTCCGAAATTCAAATAACACAATTTGACATGTGAATATACATTTGAAATCCTTAAAATACTACCAAAAAAAATAAAAATTTAGGTCCTAGGCCTAAGTGAGGATCCATTTTCCCTTGGGAAAATGGGTCTTAGGTCACTTACCTTGGACACACATTCTCCAATAATAAATGTTATGGCATTGATGAATGTCGGGTTTTCCTCTTCGGAAATTGAAATTAATTAGACTTGGATTGTAATTAAAAGGGTCAATTAAGGAAAATTATCCTCAATTAAATTAATAAATCCCTAGATGAGTGTGAAAGTGTAAAGATACACCTTACAACACCATAAATAAGGCACAATTAAGTCCATTTTACTCAATAGGGACCTAAACTTAATGTGAATGTGTAAAATACATATTACAACACTAAGTTAAGGCATCATTTAGCTCATTTTATTATTAATTATTCCCAGATTACGTGTGAATTTAAGGGATACTTTTTTCTACACGACATTTAGCCCCCACTTTAGTGAGAAGATGAGCATAAGCACAAACTCACACTAAAGTAGACATTGAAGACACATATGTATGCAACAATGACAAAGATACTCAATCATACAACATGAAATCCTAGAAGAAAGTGAGGCAGATCAAGCTTTGATTGTTTGTCCAACTCGATGTGGATCAAGTCTAGGTTGTTTGTCCAATAAGTTCACAAGTAGAACTCGATGTCCACTATGCAAACAACACACAAGCTCACATGGGCTAATGGAACCTCAGGTCATCCACTAGATGAGCCCCCAATGGATGGAAAATGAGAGAATCTTATTAGGCTGCCATACCATATCAAATCTATCCTCTTGGAAACTTCAATAAGACACCACAATATAGAACTTTGAGCTTCAAAAGGCCTAACAAGTCACATTATGATAAGCACTCATGAACAAGGGAAAGGCTCTATTGGAAAGCAAGGTGTGCTATTATTGGTGGCCTTGAAAAGGGAGGGGTTCAAGCTTCACAAGATTAACAAGTTGTATTATTTTGAACACTTATGAACATGGTTGCGGGTAACAATTTGTTTCAAAGGGATCATGCTTAGTTTGTGTAAGGTATCTTCTTAGGGATCAACATGCTTAATGTTTCCAAGAGAGGACATTTCTAGAATAAGAGAATCACAACTTAGGGAATGTAATACATAGTATCACCACTAAGAGCAAAGCCATACGCTAAGAAATATCATGCTCTTGGAGGACATCAAACCCAATGACACCACCAAGAAAAAGAAACATCACAAGAATAAAGAAAATCACACAATGAAACATGAGTGTTGATGTAAGCCCCCACTTTAAAGAATTTGCTAACACCATTGTTGTGAGCAATAGCTTTAAAGTAGCAAATATTCAATGCTAACCATAAGAAATCCATGAGAGCTTATTCGGAAATCCCTATGCCAAGTCATATGTTCCCGAATGAAACTACATCATGGAATGGGAAGGGGTTGCCCCCAAAAATACGTAAGGGATCTATGGATTCAGGGTTAGCATATCTTTACTACAATGTGGTTATAGAGCTCGAAAACATCATCATTCCCAAAATGCTCACAAAACAGGAAAAATGAAACATAGAGAGTGAAAACAAAGAAAAAGTTTTCAGGTCAACATGGAAGAGACCTAGATGTCTTGATACCTTGCATCATCCCCGAAAGGAAAAAACAAGATAAAAGAAAATATAAATGTTTATGACATATAAAATAATGTATATAGATGAATGTTGTATAAAGAGAGAGATACATCAAACATAATAGTATGGGGGACCACATTATGCACATGCAATCACACAAAGAAACATGCAAAATAAAATGAAGAAAAATACTAGTAAGGCACATGTAAGTCAACCTATAGCAGGTTGTCTACATCCCAATCTTGATTGGTATATACAGAAGGAGGAAAAATAGCCAAAGGGACAACATTAAGTGCCAAACTAGGACAGACACCAAGTTCAACACTCTTATTAGTAGAATCATCATTTAGGTTCAAAGAAGTGGAAAACATTAGATTTAGCTCATTATGCACTTCCTCGTCAATCTTAGCAATTTCAGTATCATCATCCAAGTTAATCACAATGGGAGGTCTAATGACCATATCCATAGAATTTTGTTTATGTTTATGCTATTGTGAGGGAGGAGAGGAATCATGCTTTGTTGTAGATAAGTTTGGATTTTGATTTTCTATTTTATTATTTTCTTCTTTTTTTTGTAACAAATGAGCAATAGCACAATGTCTATGTCTATGCTCTCTAGCATTTCAATTTACTTTCATTCGGTTTTCAAGTTGGGTTTGTGTAAAAGAAAGCTTATCAACCATAGGTTTCTTTTCTTCCCTTAAGGGAGGAATGGAAGGAACCATAGGAGGTTGTTCAACCTCTTTCTCTTTAGCTTTGTAAACTTGTTTGCCTTTAGGAGGCACAACAGGATTTGTTTGGTTACCTCGTGGTCTCTTATAGGAAATGGGTGAAGGATGTGTCATAGGCTAATCTTGGATATTTGGAAGCACTTTAGGTTCAATCATAATTTATTCAAGGATGGGTGGCTCATTCACGGGTTGAGGCATATTGCTAAGGGATAATTCTTCTATGTTCTTTGCCTTAAAATTTTGATAGGATTTGAAAAATAAATCTTCACGGGGTCTAATAGGTTCAATAGGCTTAGGACAAAAGAAATCTAATGAAAAGTTCCCACAAGAAGACATAAGATTAAAGCCACTATGATGCACAGTAAAGATCCCATTTCCAAATGGAAACTTTAAACATTTATGCACAACTGACGGGACGACATTCATGGAGTGAAGCCATGGATAGCCTAACTTCACACGAAACTAGTTCGACAATGGGATGATGGTGAATGAGATATTTAATGTTTTCGGTCCAACCTTTAGAGGGATATTTATCACTAGTACACAAACAACAATATATGACTAAATAAACTACTAAAAAATGCATATAAATGACTAATTTTAGTCATGTGACTATTAGTGGTTTATTTGTAGTCATTTATAACACCACCAAATTTATGACTAAACTATTTTAGTCATTTATTTAGTCATTATTTTTAGTCATTGATTTGGTCATTGATTTAGTCATTGATTTAGTTGTTAATTTAGTTATTTATTTAGTCATGGTAGTGATTTATTTAGTCATATACTTAGTCATTAATTTAGTCATTGATTGTTGTTAACTGGTCATTTATTTAGTCATGGTAGTCATTTATTTGGTTATATATTTAGTCATTACTTTAGTTATATATTTAGTCATTACTTTAGTCATATATTTAGCATTAATTTAGTCATATATTTAGTCATATATTTAGTCATTGATTTAGTCATATATTTAGTCATTGATTTAGTCATTAATTTAGTCATATATTTAGTCATTACTTTAGTCATATATTTAGTCATTTTTATTCACTGGTTTCCATTAATAAAAAAATTACTTATCAACTATCTAAAATATTTGCACAATAAAACAACAATGAGAAGGTAAAAATAGCTTATTTTATTAATGAAACAAATATTACATTCAGTTGTGTAAGCTTGTAAATGGAGTTACAATTTGTTTTCCCAACATGAAAAAGCTTGAAAAGATTACAATACATTGTTGAGAGAGAAAAGAACTAGCTGAAATCTGCTCCAAAAGCTTGCCTTTATGCTATTCAACAGCTTACAAAAGAATAGGAACATGACTGTTCTTTTATATCATAACCTACAGTCCCTTACCCTTGTAATGCTTGTTGATCCTCTAACTGTCATTTATGCATGATTGTTCTTTTATATCATAACCTACAGTCGCTTACCCTTGTAATGCATAAGTACATGATACATCTTTACAAAGGAACTTTCATTCTATGATTGTGATAAAGCTCCAATCATCTGTAGGCTTCCCTCATTCAAACTAACCATGCACAAAGATATTCAAACTCTCTTGCCTACTGTAGCTCTTTATGGAAACTCTGCCACCACCTCCACCAACACATCCCTTACCTCCATAAGAACTTATCATATTCGTTCCCTTTCTACACAAGGAAAAAAAGAGTCCCGCAATGCTACAATCAACAAAACAAATCTAAATGTAAGTAAAGAAAGTGCATCCATGGTTAGTGTAAACAATAACCTTAAATTTGAAATAATTCAATGGGTCTATACTAAAGTACCAAAGCATTACTTAAGGAGATTTTAGATCTTCTTCCATGTTCATATCCTAGAAAGATTAATGACTTACATCAAGATAATGACTTCCAGGGGTCATTATCAGTAAAAATTGCTTGCATTTATTAAATATCTATCATGAACATAACATCTTAAAAGAATATTTCCCTGCTATTAAAACAAAAGTGATCAAGGTATCAACTCTAGTAAAGAAACTACCATAAATCTAAGCCAACATAAATATAAGCATAAGTGGTGTTTATAGCCAAACAATAACATTAGTTGTTGCTATGTAAGCCAAGGAATGTAATACAAGAAAAGATTGGCAAATGAACGCAACTTGGACAACCAAGAAAAATATTCAATGAAAGCTTCATTCATTTAGTAAAAATGTACATATTTAACAATGTGAAAATGACTATTTAGTTCATCTTCTAGATGATTGTTCAACTTCTAGTACAATTAGGATATATATAATATAAAATATTATCCTACTACTTCTAGGATTATGTACACTATTGTTACACCCCACCTTAATTCGTAGGGGTAGTGGTAGAATTACTATTTGTGTTACACATTGGGAAACTTGTTTATGGTACTTATTATTCTTGATACGAAGCTTCCATGTTTTGCAAGTAAGCTTATTATCTCTGAAGTAAGTACTATACTAATCATCTAACAATAAAAAATCATAAAGCTTAAGTTTGCTTTAAAAGAAAATCTATAAAAAAGATTTGTTATAGTGAAAATGGATAAAAACTGCATATACCGGTAATGACTTTAGAAATGTAATGTACTCCATCCATATGGGTCCTGAAGCAATATCTGTCCCTGGTAAAATTTTTACAAATAGGCATTAGACTTGAGATGCATTCCAATAGGAAGCTATAATAAATGTCATTGATGCAATAGAATAAATGACATAACAAAGGGCTTGAAGATAGTTGTGGAATATAAATAAAATAAAACATAAGCACAACTATAGTTTAAAGTACCATACAACAAATAGAACAAGGGGTTTGATAAAATTTTGTGGAAGACAAACAAACAAAGCATAAGCACTACAGGAATTGCCCCAACTTATCAATTAAAAGGTCAACATAAAGACACAAATAACATTGGCATTTTTTATTTTTTAGTGATGAGTAAGTTTTTGAAGAAAATGTTATGTCAAAAGGTAATTGGCATTGCTTATAAATCTATGAGGAAAATATAACAAAAATAACCATAAAAGAAAGAGCATTGGAGAATCAAGTTATTTATTTGCCACAAGTCATCAACTCAACTACAAATGAAACCCTGAAATAAAAAACTGAAAAAAATTGTCCATAGGAAGTACGACACAAAAATATGACAGTACATATGATTAGATTTTATCTTTAATTTTAGTACAAATATCAACATGACCAAGTAGGATTGGTACAATTCATCCATCTATAGCTGCAAATTTGCAACCATCTACTTTCACAAGCTAATAGAGCAAGATATCTATGTTTGGAAAATATCAAGTTAATAACTCAAACCACTGTGGTACTGTACGTTGTAAAATCATTTAGCAAAAACCTCTTCAGGTTTGAAATACAATATGCACAAGTATAATTCAAAGCTCAGGGTGAAAACATCCCAAATAGGATTTGTACAAATCCATAAAATAGAAAAAAAATTATGTGGTTTTTTTGTATCCAATGCTTGAAACCTAGTCAACTAAAAACTATAGAAAGGAAATATTGAAATTCTGGTAAATAATCATATGAAGTTTGAACATCAAGTAGATATTATGGTTTCATCTATAGACTATGGTCTTCGTAAAAATTTCTCACCAATGTGTTGTAGAATGAATTCAAAATCTTTCTTAATCTCATCTCGCCCATCTGTGCCCCTGCTTTCATTGACCTTGTGTATGAAATGAACATAACATTGCCTGCACATTTATGTACATTCAAAACATTAACAAAACACCTTTACAATATAATTTTCAGTGTCAATGCTCATACTTATTTTTACCATATTTCATCGCATAACATCATCAAAGTCAATATCAACTCAAATTGAGTGAAAATATTAGTTTTATCTAAGTTTTCTCATTTATTTGACAAGGCTAAACAACATGACATTAACCTTATTTAACTTGCATATATACTATTTATAGGTCAATTAACAACTTACTTTCACCAAATCATTGAAATTCCAATTCTCCATTGAAAAGTCAATCAGAGAGGGGCAATTTACTAATCGCCGAATATATGAATTGGCTGTCATTTTGACATTCTAGCAATGCTGACCAACATGTGACTTTCATCAAATTTATCTCTTTAAATAATTTCTTTAATCATTTAGTTGAAATTTACCATTGAAAAAAATTTTATAAGATATTACAACTTTGAACAACAATGACTTTTTGAAGTAGCTATTTGACTACAATACATTTGATTGATTTAACCTTATTACCAAATACTTATTTCTTGAAAAGATACAATATTGTGAAGTCCAAAAGTGTTAGACATGATTAGGTAAATAAAGTGCATGAATAGTAATGAAATTTTGGGGATTGGGTAAAACCCATGACTGCCCATGACAGTTGCATGATTAGGTAAAACACATGAATGCCCATGATAATTAGCCATTCAGTCCAAGCAATGTGAGCATGTGATTGTTGGGTAATTGGAGTAAACCCATTAAGATTTGGTAATTGAGTCATATGAAACATTTGAAAACCTGTGAAAGCTTATAATATCTCATAATTGGATAGTTAACATCCTATAAGAAATGATAACCAAATGAAATGAAATGTGATAAAATGAAATGAATGAAAGCCATTTTACTTGATAATGCAGTTTTTTATTTGCTATTTTAGTTTGGGTATGCGATTAAAATGTTATTGATTGGAGTCCCAAATTAGTGGTACCTTATAGAGCATTAAGGAGAACCTTACTATTGAATTCTTTTTGCTAATGAACTCTAATCATACCAGACCTACAGTATTGTGTACTGGCTTTTGTTGAGTATAATGCAGTGTCATAATTGTTGGCCTTGTATCTTGTCTTTGGGTGCAGGTACAAATGGAATGACTTATCTCTACACTACCATGAGTTTGAGGGTTTCCCATAGGCATCCTTAAAGTTTAAATTTTGCAAAAAAAAATGTTATTCTTAGCCTTTTAATTTGGGTTTCCCATAGGCATCCCTAAAGTTTAAATTTCTCTTGAAGCTTGTGCATAGTTCATTGCAACTTTCTTTCCCTTGACATAGTGCTTCCAAGACAAGGCTTCTCAATTGAGAAGATTTTTCAACATTTCTATCATCCACTCCAATATGAGATTGAGTTTGGTTCTCGATTGTTGATTCTCATCGCTTATCCATTGATTTTATTCTAGGAGTGACTAGTGCTTGTTATAGGGTGCAAAAATGAAAGCACATATTCTTCTTGTTCCTCTTGCCACTTTTTCTTGCTTTTCTTTCCCATGAATATTGACAAACAAATGGAATGCTCATGTCAATTCCACTAATCTGAGGACAATAAGCACTTATACCACTAATATCTGGTAAAAAATAAGCACTTATACCACTAACATATGGTAAAAAAAAGCACTTATAGCACTATTAAGTGGTAGAAATTTTGCTTTGATATTACTGATCTAGAGTAAATCGAGAATCAATGAACAACATACTAAATGTAGGGACTTAATGTGTTATCAACATAAGTGATTTTATTACAACAATTCTAACATAATATAATTGCAGAAGTGTAAGTAAATGAACCATAAATAGAGGGATCACTATAGGAGGCTCCTGAGAACTTGTGGACCATTCCTACATACCATTGTTTTCCTTTTCCTAGTAATATAGATTAAGTAGTCCTTAGATGTCTCATTACAATCCATAGTAATTCTTTTAATGTTGGGAGGCTCTACCTTTGGCATTTTATATATAGGTACATGTATGTGAACAAGAAAACCCAACACTTGAAAATCAATTATATCAAGCCCCTTGCTTGTGAAGACCTTCTCCAATGTTTGTCTTTTAATAGTTTTTGTAGACACCTATAAAAATATATTGACAACTATAATACATTATTCTCCTCTTTTTGATGATAGATTGTTGAGTATGATCTAAAACATCTGTGAAGCCTAGTGTTTATCCTATCCTAAAGGTGTAAAATAACTATTATGCAATAAAGAAAAACACAAGGAACACTTCAAAGATTAGCCTAAGGAATGATAACACAAAGAAAGAAGATGAAAATAAAATGAAGATACAATTGATTATACCTTCTTTGTGCTACAATCCCTTGGTTGGCCCTTGATGTTTGAATGCTTGTGTGATCCTTGGATGACTATGAAGATGGATAGATTCAAGATTAACTATGTGATAGAATGCTAATGCTTGTGGCTAAGTGGCTTGGCTATATGAGTGAAAATACTTGCAAGTTGAGTAATCAATTTGGTAGCATAAGGGTGCAAATGGCTAAGTGTTGTCTCAAATGGAAAAATCACAAGAGTTTGGTATCAAATGCATAAGGTCCCTAAATGAGAGAAAAGAGGGGGTATTTATAGAATAATTTTAATTCTCTAGAGAATTCAACAGTTCAGATTAAGCCACCAAGGCCAAGATGAAGGGCTATGGTGAGTTGAGGACTCACAAGCTCTCACATCTTCACATGTGGAGGGTGAAGTGGCCTAGGATGTGATGATGTGTAAGTGAGGTGGAATAAGGACAAGTGATGTGGAGGAAGGACAAGTACCTTGCAAGTACCTTGGGGGATGAGAATATTTCCTCAAAAAGGAATTTCTTGTCCCCAAGTGAGAGTGAAAGTGACATTTGAGGAATTTTAGAATTCCTCAAAACTCTCCATGGGGAATGAGAAAGTAGTTGGGAAAATAAATGTGAATTAAAAATTCACATGCTTGGAAGAATCCAATGGACAAGACAAGGTTCCAAAAAGGGAAGCACTTGTCCACATGTGACTTGATGTGACAAGTCAAAGATTCTAGAAGATGCATGGGAAACAGGGATTCTAGGAGGAATAAAAGTGAATTAAAAATTCACTTGGGGAAGAGAGGAGCCTTGGATGAATAAAAATGAATTAAAAATTCCTTGGGGGATGGGGAGAGTTGACCAAGGTACTAATTAGGCTTAACTGATAAGTAATTAGAAGATAATTAATAGTTAATAACGATTAGAAGCCAACTTGCAAAATTTGGAGGATGTGACACATCCTAATCAAGGATTAGGCATGTGCACATCCCTAATGAAGAGATTAGGAGGTGGGTTAGGATTAAGAAAAATATGTGACATGTGAGGAATTAAATAAATGTCATATTTATTTAATTCATTTGATGAAAAGGAGGATTAAAAAGATAAGGTATTTAATTGTTAACTAAATACCTTAGGGGTTTAGAGGAATTAAAAGATATTAATTAGATAATAGCAATATTACCTAATTAATGCGAATAAGAGGATGTTTAGATGAAAATGAATAAATTTGGACCAATGTAAGTGTCCAAATTTAGGTGTCTACAACATTGATGTAAAAATAGTAAATACACATAGTTGAGTCCAAAATCACTATCTACTAACTTCATGGATAGTGGAAAATCCATGCCTACTATATTACATAATTCAAGCAAATGATACATGGAAAATCCTTACCATAAATCATGGATTTTGTGTTTTAGTAATGGACCAATTTTTTCTCAAGGCCACGCCATTTTGTTGGAGACTGTAAGGAGTTGTGGATTCCTCTTGGCTAATTGAGAGTATGCTCCCACATGCTTTGAATTGAGACTAACCACCATATTTTATAGTATCAAATGGACCACCACCTTTGTTCTCTCTAGGAGAGGAGACCAAGGAGCATTTTTTAGTGTCATGTTTACCATGAAATACATGGGAGGCACCAATTATTATATCATAGTTACCAAACTCATACTTAACATAGACATTAGACTCAACCTCAAACTCAACATGGAAACTCAACACTAACTCAAAAATTTAAAAAAATCATGATATATAGAGATTTTTTAAGGTAAATATTTTCCTATGCGTTCCTCTTTAAATGAATTTTAAAAATTATAAAAACCTAATCAATTGCAAGCTACTTTGATCATATACACAAATATGCATCAAACAAATGAGTACAAACCAGATTTGAGCTGAAGGAAACAAGATTTTTAAATATATAAATATCCTCAAATGGTTTTGGTGTGCAAAACTCATTGGTTACAATATCACAAAAAAAACACAACATCAAGTCATGAACTATGGTACATAGTATCACTCATTCTAACATTGCTATCTCTATGGTGAATCTTACACTCATGTCTTGGATAGGTCATCAATGCTTTTGCAGCCATGGAATGAAATGATTGATTGTAGAATGTGCAAAAAATGGATTTTGCAAGGAACCTCTCAAAATATTTGAATTAATGAAGCACTCTGGAACACATCCTAACATTGTAAGCTTTGCTTGGTTTCTAGGTGCATGCAGGTTTCGTGGATGAGAGCTACACATACTTCACACATCAGTAACCCTTATTGCATTACAATGGCTCTACATGATGTGGATGCGACTACTTTCAGAAAGATTTGCTATCAGAACCCTTGCAATATACAAATTTCACCAATCCAATTGTAATTGGTATGATAAGCTCAGAAATTGCCTTTGGTAATGAATGATGACACATAAATCATAGACTTTAGGGCCATGTTTTCACATCTTTGAAATTAGAAATGGAAATACCTCTTGAAATGCCAACTGGTCGTTGATAATTTCTTTTGCAAGGAAAGAGTTGGATCTCAGTATACATACTTTTGAAATCAATGAAGATAATCAGACGATCATGAGGACATCAAGGAATTTTATAAACATTACTAGAAATCTATACGAAAAGTTCAGCAGTGGCCTTATAGCATATGTATGAACAGAGAGGAAAAACAACTCTAGATAAGTGTTTTAAAATTACTTTACCCCTATCTCAAGATGGAAGATAATTAGAAAATCGATTTGGGAAAGATTATATTGTTGCTTTAGTGGAACTTCTTTTGATATCACTTACAATGGATGGAAAGGATCATGAAAATGAATACCACGAGGGACTAACCCATCCCATTTTCAAATGCATTTGACAACAACATTGAAAGCCACAAAGTTTGATAGGAAGGAGAGTTAACTAGATGCATGTTGGTATTTGATTCCTCCATATTCTTGCCTGAAAGTAAATGATATTGGAATTCCCCATATTTTGCAAATACAGGGATAAGTCACTCAATAGAATGTCGAGAGAGTAAGAAACTCTGTGTGAAATGACTTCATGAGTATCTTGGAGCCACACATTTTAAGGATGAATAAGGAATAATCCATTTGTGGTCTCAAATTCCCTCAAAGTTTGATTGAAGTCGTGGATGAGATATTCAAATTTTAGCCCACGACATAACAAGAAACAAATTACAATCTATTTCACAACAAACAATGTAGGGATTTTTGGGATGACAATGTGGCATCTTGTAAGAGCGATAATTCAAGAAATCCAAGAAAAGCAATGCATTAAACAATGCATGGAAGCTTATTTTCAGATTTCTCATTGAAACATGAAACAATAAGCTCTCAGATGAGAGAGAAGGTATATTTAAATGTTAATAGGGTAGCACTATCTAAAACATGAGAAGAGAAAGCTTGCAGAAAGAACAGGAAAGAAAACCCTAAAGCTCATTGAGTGAATGAAGCATCAAAGAAACTTTCCAATATCGGTGGGAGTAATGTTGAAGTCCCACCGATAGCCCGACATCAATTAAATTCATCAATGATAGCATTGATCATCAACAGAAGTGAAAAATGAGTCCCACCTATAGCTCGATGAAGCATATCGGCAAGAGAATTAAATTTCGGTGGGAGTTAAGATTGAGTCTCTCCAATAGGGCGAAAAGAAAATTGTGGTAGGAGTATGAAGCAAGGTATTAATAATCCCAAAATCATTTGTCTTTTGGAATAAATAATGCCAAAAATAAGCAACATCTTCATTGACAACCAAGTGTTCGATTTGGTTTCTTTACCCAATTCAATCTGTGGAAAAATGACTTGGGGACAGAGCAATGGCCAAGATGCTAGTTAAATCTGTGGTACATGTGGATCATATATGAATATAGGCTGAGTATTTATAGTAACACTAGTTTTTTAGTTGGATCCTAAAAATGTTGCAACTTATGTTCTTCTCTAAAACATTTGTATGAGGTTCAAATAGTAAAGAGATTGATGAAAGATCGAGGAATTAAAAAGATACCTGAATGTAGTTGGATTGAAGGCCGTAAACTGGTACATGTTTTTTGTGTAGGAGACAGGTCACATCCACAAACATGGAAGAGCTATGCAAAGTAGGATAAATTGGCTTGGAAAATGAAGGCAACATGGTATAAAGAATCATTTATCTGCTACCATAGTGAAAAGTTAGCAATTACCTTTGGTTTGTTAAACATGGCCCCTAGTACAACTATTAGAGTTGTTAAGAACCTTCGAGTATGTTCTGATTGCTACACTGCATCTCAAAGGAGAAATTCAATACTTGGAGGGCTCAATTATCATGATGCCCACACCTCATGCACTACATGATATTCCTTTGGATCATATTTTCTATAGAATAGGGAAAAATATTAATGCAAACACATAATGCCTGGATCTAGACCAAAATTTGTTGATTTCTAATGCCAATTAAATGGTCTGAATACAACCCATAACTTAGGGAGTCAGTCTCCTCAGTTTCCATGAACACTATGGGAAAAAATCAACTCTCAGCTACCATCTTCCCAAGCAACAACTTGGCATCCAAATCATGGTTTGCCTCTGAAACTATACCCTTACAAGAAAAATCCTTTATCAATAAGAGTTAATCTTACTATTCCAAGTGTCCTTCAAATGTTTCCTATTCATTACTTGGATCCACCACCTTAATTTCCTAAACACAAGACAAGATTAACAATTGAGATGATTTGGATTTGATCATCAATGATATCAATGGATAGTTGAACTACCAAGGTGGAAGGTGTTCCAATCTACCAAAATCTACTAGATGACACCACATGGTTGTACAAAAGCTAATTGATCATCCCTTATAATGCACTCTAACCCCACTCAATTAATGGTCTAGATCAATTTTACGTCAATATTAATGGTCAAGGGAGATCTTCTCTTCAACCCAAAATTACTTGAACATCTTTGACTTCAAAAGCCAACCAAGACATGTTGTGTAAACTTATGTTTTTGCACTTGACTATATACCCTTTGATTAACCTTGAAGATCAAAAACTTCAGCAAATCAGTAGACTACTAAAGTTTTGAATGGTATAATTTATCAAAGTACCTACATCCACTAAAGTTCATTAGATCACACCACATGGTTTCACCAAAACAATTTGATAAAACTACTTGATATCTATAGGCTTTACTTAAACATCAATCAACATTGAAAGTGCAGATCAAATTGCCCCAAAGGTTAGTGATTATGACTGATTGGTGGATGGATAAAGTGTTGAGTGGTTTTATTCACCGAAGTGCAAATATCTTTGAAATCCACTAGTTCATTCCATGTGTACATATCATATGCACCTAGCCTCCTACTTTCCATCAATGGCCACAATTTTCTCCTCTCAAGATTGAAACCTTCAATAGATGGTTGAGGAGATTGGTAGCTCGATCTACTAATATGCTACAATACACTAGATTGTGCCAAGTAGCCACAATGTCCATTTCCAAACAAGGACCCTAACACAGATTTGTTGCACCTCTATCCCAATAAGGATCATACACCTTAGCATCCCTTTGAAAAAGGCTCCATGTTGGAGATGCCCATGCTAACAATAGAGACCTTTTTGGCAGATCAATATATGGATATTGAACCCACCATTCTGGTCTACCAAGATTATGGGACCATTATCCAATCATCAAACAAATAAGATCAAATCACTTAAATGAAATATAACCTCCTATAACAAGTCAATGAAAGAATATAATAGAAAGGTGAAGGAAGATGCAAAGTTCTTGGCCTTCACATAAATTTGATGAACCAACTTGCCATTAACACAACTCAAGAACTCAACCAAGGTAGAAAAGAATTAAAAATCCAATGGGGGCAAGGAACCAATGCTTTGGAAAGGGATTTAGCCAACCACATAACAGGTGGGAGCACATTGTACTAGATAAAGCTTATGAAAAATTTGATTATAGTGGAAGATTATTTTGTTTCTAGAACTCCTCACAAACAAACCAAATCCTATTGAATCATTCTTGGTTGAATTATCTAGCAAGTTTAACAAGGCTACACATAGAGCCACACAAAGATTAGTTAGATTGGTTTACAACACCCGTATCACATCTTAGTTGTCATGATTTGGTCCTCAATTGAGCTATGAGCATCTTCATTTTCCATTTTTTAGTGAAATCAAGCCCCATGAATTTGTTTTCAAAGACTATATCAAGTGGGTTCAACTAAATATGAAGCTTATCTACATCTTATCCTTTCAACACAAGAAGACCAAAACCTTGGTTTTGTTCGTGTTGACTTAGATCATGATCACCAACAACATCGACCCATCATTGGAACCACCACCCAAGTCCCGACGATAGGAGAAAACTCCACCGACGACATCCCCATCAGACCATCATAGGAACAGGAGACTTCGTCTCGTCGATAGAAGATCCTCACACCAATGAAAAAACATAACCATCGATGCATCGCTGGAACTAGAAGACACATCCGACCGATAGATCAATAAGGTGGGGGAAGTCAATTCCATTTTTTGTAATGTGCTAAGTCATATAGGTATCGCTATGTTAGGCTGGGGAACTCTTCTTGGAGGTTCTAAATGATTTGCCTCTTTTTTATAAGACTGTGTTGGCAGTGCCACCTAGATCACAGTTGTTTGGTGGGATTCCAAACCTAAACAATGAGGTGCAATTGTGGAAATATCATAGAGAGAAGCTACAAGCTACCATGATGATTTTTTGAGCGAATTTATATCAGAGTCTTGCTTAGCATGGCTTAAGAAATGTGCAGATGATATTCTCTTTGTAGATAGGCTTGGGGGAAAGTATTTGCTTGATCTTGTGAAAAGTGGCAAGGAACTTGAGAGAATGAGACATTGATTAGAGAAACATTGGAAAGTTTGGATGCATTTGAAGGGAGCTTGGAGTGGCTAAAAATGGTTTTTGGTTCAAATGTTGAGTTTCCATGACAATGCATGTGTGAGATTGTTTTGAAGCACTCAAAGAGTCTGTGGGATGAACTTTTTGAAAGCCTGTTTGTTAGTAGGATGAAACAAATAATAGTTGATGGATTTGTAGATCTGAGTGAGAGAGTTAAGGTTGGTAAATGCCTTGAAGCCATAGTTACATCTCTGGAAAGTTACAAATATTTTGAAACCCATTTGCACAAATTAACTACTAGTGAGGGTTGGCTTGTCAAGAGAGGGGACCTAAAAAGTGTCAATTTACCTGGGTTGAGTTTTAGATTTATGATGAAAAATGATGAAGACTGATTTGGTCTCCTTAACGCTTATTTTGGAACTGAGGTTAGTCAAATAAAAGATACCATAGATGAGGGGTCCAAGAATATTTTGGAAGACCTCCTAAGTTTTCTTCATGCACATAAATCTCCTTCAAGGATAAATGATTTAGCACCTTATTTGCAAGAGCAATGCTTTCGTTTTATCTCAACATTGATTGTTGAGATTGAAGAACATCTTGCGCATCTTTCAGAAGCTCTCTATCAAGAAATGAAAAATGAGGAGATGCCAAAAAAAATGAACAAGGAGACATTAGAACCGACAGTTATAGTGGAAAGGGCACTTTTCTTAGGAAGGATTTTAGTTGCTCTTAGTTTTCATTCAACTTCCCATCCACTAGTTCTTGGCTTATCTCAACTCTAGTTTGTCGAGAACAAAGCTTCAGTTTCAAGGAAAGGATCTTTGACTTTCAGATATTCCAATACTGATTTTGATTACCCTCTTCTAGATAGTTCTAGAAGACAAATATTAATGTGAGTGGTCAGTTTGAAGCCTGAATAATAGGATAAAAATAATCGCACCAAATTGAATAAACTGAGAAGAACTATGCACTATCTTTGTATTAGAGCTAAGAGGTATCACAAAAATTGATCATAATCCTAAATATGAACATATGTACACAAACCAAATGGGGAAATCTACATTTTGATCAATTGAAATTAATTAGTTTTTTGTTTTGAGGGTGGATTGCTTGTAGGCCTAAAGTTGGCCATATATTCAGTCAGCTAGTTGATAACTATAATAGAAAATGTCCATGATAGCCTAACAAGGGCATGCACATGCACATCTATACACAAACAAATGGGAAAATATACATGTTCACTTAGTTCAATTAGATTTGAAAAGATAACTCCTGCCCATCGATATGTTGAGAATTTCATATGTTTCAATGATTTAAACAAGCAAAATGCACAAGGGCTAACTTTTCTGCCTATAAAGTGCTTATTGAACACTTGACATATTAGGATTTAAGCAACAAAGTCCTTTAACAATCAATTATATACTCTATGGAGCAATCTAAGTATCTTTAAGGATGTATCCTCACAGTTTATTCATCATTTTTATGATTATCAAGTGTCTGTCAAACATATGACATATCAAATTATCCCATATAAGTATCTTATGCATAATGAAAATAGATAAAAATCCTAAGGTAAATCAATTTTATAATTTTTCTAAGCTATCTTGAAGAACAACTTATCTTTTAGAAAGATTTTATGGCATAGTACCAAAAATATCATCTCAAAATAGTTTGAGATTTGAGAATCTATAAATTTCATGAAAATGGGCAATGTTGTTGTCCTGAAATACAAACATGTGGGGACAAAGTTTGTGCAAAAGTTAGAAAATACCAAAGTTTGTGCAACCGGTCCATTTGTACACCACATTTTATTTCCATTAATTCGATAACCACCAGTTACACGATCAACCTTACATTTCATGTTGACAATATCATAACCAGCTGAAAATGAATCTATGTCAGCTTCCTGGGCAATAAATTTACATTTTGTAAAGCATAACTAAGAAACATTTAGTGTAATTCAAAATTATTGACTTCCAACACATCAGAGAAATTCCAAATATATGTGCATATAGAAAAAAGAAAAGAAAAAAAATTATACTCGACTTACAATTTGGTTCACTCATTGCCAATGTACCAACATGCTCACCACTGATTAGCTTCAAAACAAACAAGTATGTAGAATTGTTGATAAGCTTGTGAAACAAGAAGGAATGAATAATAGCATTACACAGATACAATGTATTAAATTTTTTAATACATATCATAGACTGCTTTTTAAATAGAGTAACATAGCACTATAAAAAAATAACAAAAAGAACAATCACAAGAATGAACTCAATAGACATATCTGGTCGACCATACAAATATTATCTGAAAACATGGAAGAAAATAGAAGACATAACATGCGGTGAAGTTAACTTATCATTTTAAACGCTTATGACTTGACCAAAAGTGAAATAAAAAGTAGAATCCAAGATCTATATATGTAACCTTTCCAATCTACCCCTCTATATCATTCAAATTCAAAGTCAAAAGAGAATACCGATGCTACATACGCCCACTTTATGTAATAGTTGCATACCCTTGTCAACAAATTAACAGATGCATGTATTAATAATTTAATTGTCCTATGAATGAGGATACAAAACAGAAAGAAAACAAGCTCATATATAAAGCTCATAATTTAATTGTCCTATGCTTCATCTTTTCTATTCATCATGTTGCCTTGAATGGCGTTAGTATGTAAGCTTGATTTTTCCCAAGGAATTTCTATTCAAAATATTGTCAATGAGTGCTTCCATTTGTGAATTTAATCCATAATGCATGGAATACATCAATATCCTAAAGAAAACTACTGATTTGATAGTTACTGAGACAATATGCTAGCAAACCTTTGGCAAGTACTTCTCCTTCTATGCAGCGGTACCATGCCTTATCTACACATAATTTAGCAAAAACTAATAAGACTGAAATGAAATGGTACAACAGTGAAAAGATGGAACAAGTCAGAGCATTCAAACCATCTATACATACTATTTGGTTTAAACATAGATTTGAATGGGCTCCATATGAAAGACCGACAGACCCAAAAGCACGACTGATTTCTTCCATCGCCATGCAATGATACGAGTACCCTAATCCAAGCCCTCCATATTCCTATATGCAAAAAACATTAATATATCAAAGATCATTGCAAACAACTTTTCCCCTTCCAAAATAGATCTTGTAGTTGTCAGCATCTAATTAGCCAAGAAAATCTTGTAGACTCTATTGTTAAACCAACATTTAGAAGAGTGCAAAATCACCTTTGTAAGATCTTCCAAAGGATTTCTATTTACACTCAACATCATCATAGAAAAACTCCAAGGGTTTTCATCAAGACATCAAACAGGCATATACATGAATGTCAAATCAAACATTTTATTTGAATACAAAGCAAAAAAAATGTCCAAATGCATCATTTTGTTGATAAAAGTAAGTTGCAGTCTCATCAAGGAATTCCAGCATAAGGACCCCATACCCACATCCTCTTATGACTATATATAGGTAATGTATCCATATCCTTAGTCATATATTCCTACCCTGATTTGAAATGGTGTGCCAACACCCATACCCATGCCCATATCTTCATGTGACTTGTAATTGGCCTAAACCATTCCTGATAGCATGCTAAAAGAAGTTAGAATAATCTATACTCATCTTTTCTACAATATAGAGAGAAAAACTCCCTGATAAAAAAATAATTGCATTTAATGAACTTAAAATAAGTTAGTGTACAATGAGCAGTGAAATCCACCTCAAGATTGACAGAAAGAAAGAGATTATATTGATATCCACGATTGACCAAAGTAGGTCAATCAGACTCAAATGTACATCCAGGCACAATAGAAAAGTACTAGGGTAGAAAAGAACCCTAGAAGCTGAAAAGGTGACTAAGGCTAACACTAAAACACAAACAATTGAAAGCACAAATATCAAGGCAATTGAACACTATGGAATACACGTACAAATACAAACAGTGAATTGGGGGTGACACAGAATTGAAAGAAGCTGATAAGATCACCGATGAGAGCAAGGCATTAAACTTGCATGGTCACATTTTTAAATTAAATGAAAAGGAGAACCACCGGCACCATCATCATCCATGCTAACCACAGTTGCAAAAAAATATCTGATCATAATATCATTCAGGTGTATCAACAACCTCTCAAAACTTTTATAAACATTAGTACCTCTTGGTATCTCATTACAAAAAGTAGTCAACAAAAAGAAACTATGTTCACTAGTAACTATTGGTTTACTAATGTCCACCATATTTTTATCTATTTTCAGTATGCATAAGATACTTATATGGGATATTTGATATGTCATATGTTTGAAAGACACTTGATAATCATAAAAATGATGAATGAACTATGAGGATACATCCTTAAAGATCTATACAAAATTAGCTTCATGAATTGGGATCTGACCTAACCATCAGTTGCTAATTTGCTATGCATATAATGATCTAAAGTCAGAAAAGAATAGGAACAAAGTTGCTGGCAATGCAGAGGGAAAGGTTAAATGGATTATGAATAAATCTATCTATGAATGGGTTTTATGACTACTAGAAACAACAAAGTATGGTTAGATGTAAAAAGTGTTTCTTAGTCCCTTCTTTAGTGCAAAACCAGTCATCTATAAAATTGAGGACATTGAAAGAATGTCTTCTTTCTTTGTGAAGGTTTATTACTTGCAAGTGCTTCAATATAACAGAGCATGAATTACTGGAGTTCTTGCCTAGGTTAAAATTGAGTGCCTAAGTTTCCAAACTTGATACTTACTTCTGTTCCAAAACATGAAGATCACTTGATGACAACCACATTTTCCAAACATTGAAAATCCTCCCACTAACAAAAAAATGCATACAATCCTGTTCTATATGTTTGAGTGAACATATTGGGGAGAAATATGATACAAGAGATATGGATCATGGTTTAACATTGGAAACACTAACTTCAAAAAAATTCTCATATTGATGGTTTTTTCTTTCTGTAACAATTGCATTTTGTTTTCTTTGATGAGACTTGTATATGCAAGTATCATATGAATTAAAAGTAATGTCTTATACCCTTAGATGTATAAATAATTGAGTATATGTATATTTTAATAATTTCCAAATCTAGTTATATTTGTATTAGGGTATATTGAAAATTTGCCATATCTAACCAACACCATATCTTTCTATAAATGTTCAAACAAAAATAGTGGGCTATTGACTCCCCCTGCAAAGGATACCTCCATGAAAAACTTCTCCTTCATGCATACCAATTTACATCAAGTTAACTATCAATGCATGTAGTTGCATTGAAGGGCATAAAATGGTAGATGCTTTCTTGTAGGAGATATATCACATCCACAAACATGGGAGAGCTATGCAAAATTGGAGAAATTGGCTTGGTAAATGAGGGCAGCAGGGTATTTCTAGATTCAAGACTTTTACTTAATGCTATGGAATAGAAGAAAAAAAAATCGTTTATTTGCCACCATAGTGAAAAGTTAGCAATTGCATTTGGTTTGTTAAACATGGCCCTTGGTACAACTATTATAGTTGTTAAGAACCTTCGAGTATGTTCTGATTTTCACATTGCATCTAAATTCATCTCCAAGATTGTTGCAAGAGAAATTGTTTGAGAGATGTGAACCATTTCCATCATTTTAAATAGGGACAATGTTCTTGTGGAGAATATTGGTGATGCTAAATGAAATAATCTGAAAAATAGGCTTGCACTATAATAATGTGCACTGCATCAGATATCTAGTAATAACAAAGGGACATCCATCAAAGAATAACAGTAGGGATTTCTAGAATATTTCTTAGTTCTTTTGCCAACTAGATTCATCATGGACCATGATCTTCATGGTCGTCATGTTGACCTCCTTACGTGAAGAGTGAAAAGGGGGCTAGTGCAAATATTCTACAAGCTATTGCTAGATTTGGAGTCTTAGTTGGATATGATTAGTTGTAGTTAATTCCTTTCAAAAGATACTGCTAATAGTTAATTTCTTTCAAAAGATACTACTAATATCATATGCTATTTCCCACTCAAACACCCAAATTTTCCTTCAAGGATTACATTAAGAAGCTTTTCAACTTCAAGGAAAAAATTATGAGAGGGTTGTTTTTAAAATGAAAGACTATCAAGCTTCTGATGGTCCTTTATGTGCTTAGACATTATTACATACTTCTCAACTAGGGAGAAGTGCTAGTGGATGATATGTATTGATGTAGATAAGTTTCTATTCTCTCATCCTTGGTTAAATAATCTAGGTGTAACTAAGGAGGACACAATCCTAAGCAAGTGGGGACAATGCTAAAGAATTGGCAGAAATATAAGCATAGATAAGAGCTAAAGAAACCTTGAATAGTGACAAATAAATTTTTTTAGTAGGTTTGAGAAGGGATAAAAGGTATTTGAGAGGCCTGAGAAACCTCATAATAGGCTGACAAAGTATAAGAGAAGATTGAGTCTAGTGGTCTGCTACAACAAAAGGGAAGTATGATGGTTGAATGTGATAACAATTATGAAACAATCTCTTTTACATAAATCTAGGATAATTAAGTAAATGAAAACACTTGCAAGAGAAATTGTTCTAAGAGATGTGAACCATTTCCATCATTTTAAATATGGTCAATGTTCTTGTGGAGAATATTGGTAGTGCTAAATGAAACAATATGAAAAATAGGCTTGCACTATAATAATGTGCACTACATCATATATCTAGTAATAAAAAAGGGACATCCATTAAAGCATAACAATAGGGACTTTTTGTCATATGTTGTAGTTATAAGTGCCCTGCTAGACATACATGAAAATGTGGAAGCATAGACAAGGAAAGCGAACTGTTTCTGAAAATACCTCAAAGAAATGTGATATCATGGAATGTCGTGATTAAATTACACCATAAACTATTGCTTCAATCTATTCACAATAAACAAAATTTGAAAAATATTAGGGTTTTAGGGCTTACTTAGATTCTTGAGTTCAAAAAAAGAAAACCTTGAAATGGCACCAACAACATCAAATACAATATAGTCCATAGTCGTGGTTGGAGATAGGTGACCTATACTCTAAAACCTTCAGTGAAACCTTATTTTCAAGATGTAACTCGCCAAATTGGAGAAGTGAAAGGTCAATACTAGCAAGGAAGAGTTTGGACCTGAGCGGGAACCAATAGTGGCAGGAAAAGAAGCAAAAAATGGTGAAAATAACCAAAAACAAAATTACAAAAAATGATGAACGACGGAATGAGCTTGGCAATATATATATATATATATTTTTATATTTAATGCAAAAAATTAATATAAAATATAATTAATATATAATATATATTTAATATAATAGTAAAATAGATTATGTTATTTTTTTTTTAGACTGTAGGAATCGGGTAGCACGACCCCCTATAAACTATAGTGCGGCTGGTAAACTTTTTAATGTGACCGGCGGCGCTGGCGCGACACGCCCTCCAGTACCACGGGACAGGGGAGACTAGAACTTGTGACCAGCCGAGCCGCAATGGAATTACTTAGCCAACTGAGCTAGGGCCCCCGCCCAAAATAGATTATGTTATTATTATATATTGTATTCTATAATAAAAATTACTAAATATAAATATAAAATTATTATAATTAATAATTCATATATAAAAAATCTGATAGTTTAATTCATCTTCGTCTTGCATTGAGACAGACTCAATTTTAGACTGTTGATAGACAGAATGAGCTTGTCAAAGTATAATTATTTTTTATATAATGCAAAAAAATAAAAATAAATAAATAAATCGTCACTAATACCATCAAAGTCATCATGTATTAACTCCTCACTAAGCAATAATATCATGATGTAATTTTAGGTAGTAAATCATCATGAAATCTAGATAATGGACATGAATCATAATACATATCACTATCATGTAATGCAATGTATTATAATGTAAAATTGCGAGATACTTATAAAGAACTATAGTCATTAGGCACATCATGATATACAAAAAAAAATTGAAATATTTGTTATCCCTAGACTCCTTCCAAGATGTATCATCAAATTAATACAAATATCATAAGGATGTGGAAGTAGGACTATCATCATATATAGAAAGAATAACAACACTACGCTCAACATGCTGAATAGGTAAAAGAAGTGACACCACATCACATAAAGCATCCTCCCTATATATATTGTTAATTAATGGTAGAGTTATATCATCACCATCCATCACACAAGTAGAATAGTCATCATGAATGATGTATACAAATGAAGTAAAATTATGTCAAGTGGATAGAAAAGCACCAAGGTCCATGGACTAGAATTTAAGCATGAGAACAACTCATGGAATATGTATCTTCATCAATATGAAAAAATGATGCAATATCATCAATGATCAAAGGATAAAAATCAATGAACAATGAAAAAATCTTATAATCCTTGAGACATGTATGAATGTAGTCCCAAGACAATGGCTCAAAATGACCCATATTAATTGATCTTTAGAGAGATTAGGAAAAAGAAAGAGAGATAGAGGGGGAGACAATTCTATATAGAGAGAGGAATGTATACTAACACTTGCACCTAAAGGAGGTTCAAGGATTGCGCTGATAGAAAACTGTATGTATGTTAATATGTTAGAGAGTGTGTGTTTGTGCATGGATGTGCTACAAATTCTAGTTGCATGTGGCTAGCTTAAACAATTAATAATAAGTGCTAAATAATGTAATGAAATAAATTTAGACAAATCTAGATTAAAGCTCCCTAACATACTTCGTGCTCTTGGGCTTAGACATGGTGAAGTTAGGGCTCCCTAGCATGCTTCCTCTCTAACCTCATCATGGTGGACTATGGGAATAGCACTATTGATTTTTGATTCCTTAAATGATCTATTCGAATGGATTGAAATAATTGATAATATATATGTATTATATGTACCATAACTCTTATTGAATCATTGGTAGAATTATATGTTATCAAACTATCTTCAAATCATAGTTAAAAACATTAATGATTCATTAACATAATGAGTAATAAAAGTTAAAGAATGTAAATGTTATTTTTTTTTATAAAATATGTGAAGGCCTTAAGACTGCACCGAGAGGCAATTCCTTCCACACAATAGGTATTTTTGGTGCACCAAACAACCTAGGTGACTAAATGGCCCACTTAGGTAGGGGTCCCATGAGGGGGGCTTAAGATCTATGGATTATGATCAAATTCAAAAGAAAAAAGAATAGAGGAGTAATAGTCATTTATTTAGTAATTTTTATTTGTATGATATTAGTCATTTAATTAGTCATTTTTATTTGTTTGATATTAGTCATTTATTTAGTCATTTTTATTTGTTTGATATTAGTCATTTATTTAGTCATTTTTATTTGTCTAATATTAGTCATTTAGTTGTGATTTTACTTGATGACCAAATTAGTCACTTATAAATGACCAAATTAGTCATTTATTTTCCAAATACTACTAGTGTTAGTCATGTGACTAAAAGTTTTAGTCACGTAGTCATTTATTTTCCAAATTCTACTAGTGTATCAAGCCAATCGTAGGGAAAGCAAAGCCATTATGCGTTTTGATCCATGCTTTCAGTTTTTCATATGTATCTCGATAGAGCTCATCCACAAATAAGAATTCTTCAGTGATCACCTTCTCTACACATATGAGATCATTTAATATCCCATTAGTAGGCTTGTCATTGATTCTTCCAGCTACGTAAAGAGAACCTCCAGGTGCATGTCTAAGTATGTCTTGTTGTGAGAAAGATATATCAAGCAACATCTTAGTTTGGCCCTTAGGAGATTTAGCATCAATAAAGTTGACTGTGGTATGTATATTATCATTTTCTTTATTTTTGAAGTTCTTAAGGATGTAAGCGAGGCTACAAAAAATTTGTATTCCTTGTTCATTCTTAAGTAGCTTTCTTATGTTATCTAGCATAGGAATTGCATCAGGACACAAGATTTTCCAATTGTTCTATTTCTTCATCTATCCTTCTTATGTTTTCTTGCAGGATATTGGCAACATCATGCAGATTGTTTGTAGGTAGGGAAGCCATTGGAAATGAGGTTTGAAGGCTATGATCCATATAGAGTTGATTATCAACACTATTAGTAAAAGAATTGGAGAACCCAAGATCCACAACAAATGGTGTATGGTGAGATGACATGAGTCTCGAACTACGTCTCACAACAGTATTGCTAATAGGACACCAAGTTGTAAAGTTCATACAAGTTTCACAAACTTGATACACACCCAAAATGAAAAGGTGAAATGCAATGTAATAACCTAGAATGCAAATATGTAAATGCAATTTTCAAATTCTAAATAAGGTAATTTCTTGATTACACAATACAAAAACCTGAAAATGATGTCTTGTAAATGAAATTTTGAAATCACACAATACACTAAATTTATCAAATGAAGCTAAATATGATCAATTTCACTTAACATAAATCTATAAATTGAAATAGAAAACTAAAGATCTAACGAAATAGAATGTAGAAATAGATGTTTTAATGCCCAAAAAATCAAGAAATGACCCTGATCAGGGACTCATTCGCCCCTAGGTTAGGGTTTTTAAAAATGTTTTGGTAGATTTCTAAGATGATTCCAGTGGTTTGCAAATTTTTATCATAAATAGTAAGTTGCCGTTTGAATTTTCTATAAATTTAAAGTTGAATGCAAGAGAAAAATGTGAAAAAATAACAATCTAGGAGACTTGATTTGATGTACAATTTTATTTCAATTTTCAAAATGATGCAATGCTATCCAAATGATATGCAAAATGACCGATTTTTTTGTATTTTTTAAATTTAAAAAATGCAAAGATGCAATCCTGAAACCCTTAAATGAAATGCAAAGTTAATGCAAGATAGAAAACCCTAAATGAGATTCAATTCAATGCAATACAATGAAAATGAATGCAAGATCTAAATTTAGGGTGAAAATGGACTCCAAAATAAAAAAATTACAATGATCAAAGTCAGATTCACCAAAATGAAACAAAGAAAAATAGGTTAGGGGAGAAAGAGGGGTTCCCCCAAATTGATATGGAATGGACCTATTCTCCTTTATTTCATTAGGAAATGAGATCCACACAATGAAAGGACTGTCAACCTTAAGGTGAGTCAAGCCAAGGTGTGAATATACTGATTTCCTTTTTTTGCAAGGACAAGGGTCCTAATTAAACAACACTTTGGGGAGAGATTAAAAATAGCAAACTAACTCCAAAATACAACCATTAACTTGAATTTGGAAGATTAAGCTCAATACTGATGGAAACATAAATTAAAATGCAGATCTGAGAAAGGGAAAATGATGTGTACTAGTCACCAAAAGTGCTTTTCAAAGCTAACTGAGGAATCATTCACCCTATGGCGAATGGGTCCTAGCTAGGGCTCTGTAAAAATGGTTTATGGGTTATCTTCTACTATGTCTACACTCTCAGATCCAAAATTCTCATAGTCGGATAGTAAAAAATAAATCCTGTAGGTGAATTTCCATGAAATTGCAATAATGATGACAATAAATGAAACTTTGACAACTTTACAGTTTTTCTCTTGAAGAGATCTTCCACCTAAAATATACAAACACAAATCAAGAGGGAAAATTGTTTTGTTGTTGGTGAATGGGGGTTTTCCTTAGTCAAACCCCATTTTGGTACAATTAAACCTTGTAATGAAATAAAACAGCAAGAAAGGAATGATGGATGAACAAACCTATGTCACAACTCACTAAACCCTTGTTTGAAGCTTGGAATGTGGATCTACAACTTTCATGAAATGGCTTCAATGGATGTGGATCTTGCTCTTGAAACTTGAATTGAAACAATTCCTATGAATGCTTAAATGGATCTTGAGCACTACATCAACATACTAGCTCAAATAACATGCATAATGCAACAAGACTTTGATGGGCCTGTGTAAAAAGATGGGGAGGCAAAAAGTCACCAAAATTTTCAAATGTTTCAAAAAGGCTATAATGCAAGCACGTTATAACACACTCACTTTATGGCTTAGTGTGACCAATCCTAAGGCTTTGTCACAATGAAGCTATAACGAGCTCACATTATAACCCGAGCACGTTATGAGATGTTATAAGAAAAAAAAGAAAAGTGAATTCATTTTTTGATTGTCACATTTCCTCCATCCACGGTCTGCAAACCCTTCCAAGGAATGCTTGTGTTGTTGAGAGCCAAAATTTGATTGTTCTTCACCGAATCTTCGCTAATTCTTCTCCAGAATGCCACCACATTGACGGGGAGCTCAAAGGAGTAAGATTTTATTGTTTTATTGTGAATTTGTTGTTAAATAGGTAGATTTAATATGTTTTTTATGTTAATTTCTTTAATTTTTAGGAGTTGATAATCCACCCGATTCTCCTCCTCATGAACAACCACACCAATAAAATCCTGATGAAAAACCATAGCAACAAACTCCTCCAACAATTCCTCAACATCCTCTCAGAACTCAACAAAATTTAATGGGGAAAATTGAAAACAAGATTTTTTTTTTGAAGAGTTAATTATGAGGTTAAACGATCCTGTAAGTTCAACCTCACAAAGAAACACACTTGCAAATTCAATTCAAGCTATGTTAACACATGTAGATGCAATTAGAAAGAAATTAAGTAAACAATAGCATAGAAAAGGCAGTGAGTTGTTTGAAAAAATGCCTCAAAGAAATGTGGTCTCATGGTGATGGAATGACATGATACTACATTTCTTTGAGGCATTTTTTTAAATAGCTCACTCTCTTAAGAATAGATAATCCTCTTTAATCAAATCAAATCATTTTAAGGTCTTATATTTGATCCCCAAATCTAATCCCATCCTCCATCTTCATCCTTAGATCCTATTCTTCCAATTCCTAAGTTCATTTCTAATCCATCATCCTAATTTCCATCCTCATCCAAAATCAATACCAATCTTTCTTCTAATCAATCCCCCACCATGTCTAACCATATAATCTATCCTTCATCCAACCTAATCTATTCTAATCCAACTTCATCCATTCCAACCAACCCTAACCATATCATTGATGATGAGGATAGCCATTTTGATCAACCCAAATATAATCCCAATGATGAAAATGAGAGCATTGTGGATCACCTTGAATCTATTTTCAATAGACAAAATGCTCCAATTTCCACCAATCCCCCATCCATATCATCCCCATCACCACTGCTAATTTTATCCTCACCTACTACTTCCATAATTATAAGGATGACATGCTTAGGTGTCTCCTTGGAATCAG
The DNA here is from genome assembly GCA_007258455.2 of Sequoia sempervirens. Lineage (NCBI taxonomy): Eukaryota > Viridiplantae > Streptophyta > Pinopsida > Cupressales > Cupressaceae > Sequoia > Sequoia sempervirens. Next base: position 63,214 of record VDFB02170044.1, on the reverse strand, counting down.
TGCTAAGCTTCCATCATCCCTTCCTTCATCCAATCCCAATCCATCTCCTCTTGCTTGTCCTTCCCATTCCTTTGACAACAAAAACCAAGCCTTTAGCCAAAATTTCCCTCCAAATCCTTTTCAAGGTCCTCATCCTCATCCTCAATTTACCAATCCATGGAAGCTTGCACCTCTTATTCCACTTATTCATATCACACATCCTTAAAGTCCACATCACCCCACTATTACGAAGCAAAGTCGTCCCATGTCTCTCATAATAACTTCCTCCAAGGACTATTTGCAAAGGTGGTTGTTTCCCCATGCAAAAAAAAAATGGTGCAATCTTCCCATATCATGCATCCACCTTCATCACCCCCACATCAAGATAAACCCTAATACCCTAAATATTAAATGAATCCCCTATCAATCCATCTATCCAAGTTGAAGAGTCTATAAAATCTTCCTCACTTATCACACCATCCATATCAAATGAACTATGTCCATCTCCTAATCCAAATCATGCTAACATAGATTACCCTTCATATAAAGATCAAATAAACCCTTCTCCTCCATCATATGATCCCATTTCCAATCAAGAACAACATATCCCTTCAATATCATCTAATGATATCTTTCCATCTCAAGAGAAAGATATCCCTTAATCCCCCTCTCACAATCCCCTCTCCCCCATTTTATCTAATGGCATCCTTCTGTGTCTAGATCAATGTACCTCTTCAACTCCATTGTATGATCGCTCTCAAAATGTGGTCTCAAAGTACACCTTCCACCCCATTTAATGATCCTCTTCCCCTCATGATAAAAACACCCTTCATCTTCATGTCATGATTCCCCTCCATCTCATAACCATGACCACACTATACCATCCACCTCATCCCAACATAATAGTATAGAGAAGGAAATGAATTTTTTGAAAAAATGCCTCAAAGAAATGTGGTCTCATGGTGATGGAATGCCATGAAAAACAAAATTTTCATGGCATTCCATCACCAGGAGACCGCATTTCTTTGAGGAATTTCTTGAATAGTTCATTGCCTTCTCTATGCTACCACATTTTTCTAACATGTCTACCAAAGCATTTTATCAAATAGTTCACTTCCTTGCTACTATGGATTAAAGCCTAAAACAAGTTCTTTCGAACAAGCTATGTATGGGGAAAATAGTAAGCATAATAGTAAGAAATATATAGTTCAATAAGTACTCAAATTTTTGTTGATTATCTCATACATTATAAGCCATGGCCTACATCACTATTATAGTTTTCATGATTGAATAATTTGTTATTTTATTTTCAGATGATGGAAGCATAAACACTTCCTAATGTTGATAGGGAAATGGAGCATGGTGTATCTTCTGTAATAGATAGCTCGATGGCTCTCACGGGGGTATGAGGTGGATTAGTAAATTTCAAATTACATTCATTGTTATTGTTGTTTATTATTGAAAAATAAAATTATTAGTGATTTTTAATTTGATTTCTATTTGGATGGTTTCTATAAGACTTTGGCACGCTAGGACCTGAGCATGTGAATCTTCCACTTGAGGAGAAAGATCATTTGGCAGTGGTAAGTGATTATTTTGTTAAATATATCATTTTTTTCTAATGGAATCTCTATATATTTATGTCTTTACTTATTATTGTAATAGGTGAAGCTTGATCTAAAACTAAATAGGAGGAGCAACCATAAAATTCAAAGTAAACGAGTATCATAAGCATTTCCATCCACCTGACCAACAAAGGCCACCCATCTATTTCCTTCACCTAGATGGAAATGAATTTTGATTGGGGTCCTTTGTCGTATGCCTATATGGCATTTTGAACATATTTTGTATTGAATATACTTGAAATTGTATTCCTATATGACATTCTTGTAAGCCTATATGGCTATTTTGTATATATTTTATACTTATATCAACATACATTGATGTATGCCTACATGGCTATTTGGTTAATACAAATATTTTTATTGATGGTGTTCATATTTGCATTATAAATCCATGCTTCAATAGATATTTGTAGACGGTTTACTTCAAATATTTAAAATCCAAGTGTTTTCCATACACTCTTCTTTTCTATAATTGTAAATATATAATAAAGTTTGAACATTATTATCCTGTAAGATTATTGAACATTAAATCAATCATATGAATATAGTAATGTTTCATGATTCATGCTTCATGTGGTTCATGGAGGAAATTCATGTGTATTCTTGATGCTTCACGCTACCATTTTATTTTATGCTTCATGCTTTATGTATTACATAGGTAAAGAAAACATCATAAAACTATTGACAAAAGAAAATCGAAAGTAACAACTAATTGTCACAAACAAAAAATCAAGGAATGAAAGTATTATCAAAGATCATAAGGGCATTGGACTATTGGAGAATAAGAGATCACGAATCAAACTTCCCAACAACAAAATTCATGGATATTCATCCTATTTCTAAACATGAATTCAAACCCAATAATTAGAAGAATGCAACATTAAAAGTTAAAATTGTATTCTTACAATAGTCAATTAAGAACTTCAAGAGACATGCATGAAAAAAATAGAACCAACTAAAAGTTCAAGAATTACCTATTCCCCAAGCATAACTGAAATGTTGCAAATAAATCAATTTAGGTTCTCACAAATAGTGATGATACAAATTTAGTAGTGGCTTTTCAAAGGCAAAAAGTTTTGAGCCTTTGAATAGGAAAGACTATGAAAATTTTATAATGAAGCACAGTGACCATGCCTTGCATAGATGTGCCCACCTAGACATGTTGGTGCTAACTGTTTGGCCCCACAAAGAACTAAACAAAAAGCAACCTACCTTGCAACTTTACACTACATGAAATTGACCCATTTTCCATCAACTGAAATTTGTTCACCATGGGAAAATGATTTGGAGATATCAAAAACTGAGAGAGGTTGTTGTAGATGGGCCCTACATGATCCTATAGCCTCAGATGAAAGGTTTCAAAGTGAAACATTTTTTGAGTAATCACTTGTTAAAGTTTGCTGCCCTTTTGCAATTGGTCTCTTAAGAGACTTCATCGGTAGAATGCAACTCAAACTGTTTCGACATGTTTGGGTGTGACAGAGGACCTTTCCTAGCATAAAACCACCCATATAGATGTGTTGGAATAGTCGGTTTGGTTGTATGATGAACAAAATAAAAGTTACACCACTTTCCAACTTTACACTACATGCAACTAACTTGTTTTCCATCAACTAAAATATGTTCACCACTGGAAAATGAGTTGGATCTATAAAAAACTAAGAGATGTTATTGTAGAGAGGCCCACATGATCATTTAGCCTTAGAAAAAATGTTTCCAAGTGCCATGATTTCCGATTAATTTCTCATAAAAGTTTGCTACCCTTTTGCACTTTGGTGACCTCTTAAGATACTTCACCGGTAAAACATGGCTTAGACTAATTTTACATGTTTAGGTGAAAAAGAGGACCTTTCCTAGCATAAACCCACCCATACGAATGTGTTGGAATAGTTGGTTTTGTCGCATGATGAACATAACGAAAGTTAGACCACTTTCCAACTTTACACTACATGCAATTGACCAATTTTCCATCAACTAAAAATTGTTCACCACGAGGAAACAACTTTGAGCTATAAAAAACTAAGAGAGGTTATTGTAGAGGGGCCCTACATGATCCTGTAGCCTTAGAAAAAATGTTTCCAAGTACCACGGTTTTCGAGTAATTTCTTGTCAAAGTTTTTTTCTCTTTTGCACTTTGGTCTCTTAAGAGACTTCACCAGTAGAATGTAGCTTGGACTGTTTTAGTGTGTTTGAGTGTGAAAGAGGATCTTTGCTAGCATAAATCCACTCATATAGATGTTTTGGAACAGTCAGTTTGGTCGTATGTCAAAAATAACAAAAGTTACACCACTTTTGAACTTTACACTACATGCAACTGACCCATTTTCCATCAACTGAAATCTGTTCACCATGGGAAAATGAATTGGAGATATCAAAAATTGAGAGAGGTTATTGTAGAGGGGCCCTACATAATCTTATAGTCTTGGAAGGAATGTTTCCAAGTGCCATGGTTTCCTAGTAATCACTCACCGAAGTTTGTTGCCCTTTTGCACTTTGGTCTCTTAAGAGACTTCATTAGTAGAATGTTGCTTAGATTGTTTCCACATGTTTGGGTGGAAAAGAGGACCTTTCCTAGAATAAACCCACACATATGGACATGATGAACAAAATGAAAGTTACACCACTTTCCAACTTGTCGCTACATGTAACTAACCCATTTTCCATCAAATAAAATATGTTCACCATGGGGAAATGACTTGGAGCTATCAAAAAGTGAAATAGATTATTGTAGAGGGACCCTATGTGATCTCGTATCCTCAGAGAAAATTTTCCCAAGTGCCACGGTTTCCAAGTAATCACTTGTCGAAGTTTTCTACCTTTTTACAATTTGGTCTCTTAAGAGACTTCACTGGTAGAATGTAGCTCAAATTGTTTTGGCATGTTTGGGTGTGAAAGAGGACCTTTCCTAGCATAGATCCACCCATAAAAAATGTTTTGGAATAGTCGATTTGGTCATATGACAATTAGAATGAAAGTTACACCACTTTCCAACTTTACACTACATGTAACTAACCTGTTTTCCTGTAAGAGAGAGGGACCAACCATGTCAAGGCTCCAAGTCATGGAGAGTAGAGAGTAGAAGGCTGCCCTAACTTACCTCACTCTAAAGGAAGGGGATCAAGAATGAAGAGCGCTATGTAGTACTTTTGTCACTCTTCATACCTGAGTTTCAGGTTTAAGCTAGGTGAGCTAGTTTTTGAAGTCTGTACTGAGGATGACAGTGCAATTCTTGCATGACAATGTGACACACTAGCATCTCTCTGGCATGCTGGCGTTTGTGTGACTAAAAAATAGGAAGTATAATAAAGAATTCCTCAAAACGTACTAATATCCTAGCTAGTTGCTTTTAGGTGGAAAAAATAGAATGAGGAAATACATAAAGTAAAGACGAATATGATAGAGAAAATAAAGGAGAGCTAAGGTGACGAAGATAATCTCACACAAGCACCAATTCACTAGCTAGCTCCACACATACACTCATCACCTCCACCCAAAATCTCACTAGCCAATGGAAGGAGAAAGCAAGCTAAAAACTTGAAAAAGTCACCACCGCCACAACCATGGTGAAGGGAGGTCTCACAAGAATCCAATCTCACAATGTCTATAGTGGCCTCACACTTGCAATTTGGAGTTGGAGTGCTCCTATTGCAATGCTCAAGAGTAGAGTGTTGGAATGCTACTTGAGAGTGAAAGAGTGAAGAGAAATTGCTTAAAGAGTTCAAGAAAATTGCTAGAGCCTCAAATGAAGTGAGAATGAGGAAGAATCTGCCATTTTTGGGCCGGTTGGTCGAAGAGGGATGTTACAGTTTGACCCCAATCAAGTGTGTAACACCTTTTCCAACTTAAGAAGTAGGGATCCATCAGGGACGGTAGTGCAACATGCATGTGTCCCTAAAAAATATTCTCTCACCAATGCACAGGACAAATACCAAGTGGGTGGAAGGCAGGTGAATGATGTGGAATTTTTTCTTTGGATTTGATTTGCTAAGGTGAGGGTATATGAGGGGAATTTTCTTAAGGGGTGCAAATTCATGCCTATAAATTTTTCTCCCACTTTAGTGAGCATGAATACTGATGAGTGCTTGGTAAAGTAGATCAAAGAGTTAGTAGGGTTAGAGATGTATAAATGAACCATCAAGGAAGAAGACCGCAATCTAGCGAACTTGAAAGCACAGGATAGACAAACGACTTCATAGATACTCTCCTTGAGGAGTTTTGAACAAAAGGACTCCATAGTCCCACATAACTATGAAGCTCTACAAAGTACATAGAAGGCCCTGAGATCAACGATAAACAAATGTCGTAGGATGAAAGCATCTCTCATGAAGGAAGCCTAGAGAAGTAAGCAACTTACAGGCCTGCAAACTTGCAAGGAGGCATCCCCCAAGTTCTCTCTCATGAGGGAAACCTAGTGAAGTAAGCGCCTTATAGGCCTTAAAACTTGCAAGGAGTTGTCCGCCAAGTTATTTCTCATGAGGGAAACCAAAAGAAGACTATGTAGAGTCCGATTGGAAAGTGACTTTACAGGCACACCTACAAAGCCACATGTTAATCCCTAGATAAAACATGCTAGAAAACAAAGTAGCCACTGGGAAAATAAGTGGGCAATCACGTAGACCATCAACAAGTTGAAAGGATTTCAAAGGGGTCCCTTAGGAATCCTTCAAAAGAAGAGGGGTCCACTCAAGGGACACACTATTTGTAAGTGTAAAAGAGACATTTTTTTCTCAAATCAATTCATCATCAAGGAATCCTTTCGAAAGATGTTCACTTCATCAAGGAATTCAAAAGGAAGAAAATGCCCCTCGCAAGGGGAAGTTTGAGGTTTCTCCCATAGGAAAAATCTGTTGCCACCCCCGAGGAAAGTTCTCAAGTTTCTTTCTTTATGAACCCATGATGAAGGAAACACGTTCTGCTAGAGGTCCAAGTAGAGAATGTGACTTTTGAGAAAAGGTTGCAAGGACTTTCAAGAAAAGATTAATTGGCAACAAATGCATTTTTTGAAAATCACAACATTGTGAAAGTAATGTTGTCACACATACAAGGGACAACTCAAGCAAAGAAGAAAGAAAGATAAGAAAAGAGAAAAAGAGAGGAAACAATATAACAAATCAAGAGACATAGGGTGATCGGATATTTTGGGGTCAGAGCTGCTCATAAATATATATAAGTATAATAATAGTATATAAATGAATTGTCACCAACCCCCTACTATATCAGACGTTGTGAAGAATGCACGAGAAGACAAAGTAAAAATAAAAAATTGGGTCAACATATGGAAGGGAAGCTTAAATGCCCCCAACACTTTGCATCGTTCCCAATTTTTTGAAAGTCAAAATGCATAACAGAGGAGGAATGATGATACAAATAGAAGAAGGTTTATGACATAAAATCACTCCTATATCTAAGCACCAACAAGGGTGACAAAGTTCATCCAGGAACACATAGCATGAGCACGGGGGAACACATCACAACACAAACACATCTAATCTAAAGATAAAGAAGAGGCCTTCCCCTAACACTCATTGACCAAGAGGTCATTTGCTTCCCAATATAGATCATTATAAGGGGAAGGAAAAAGAGCTTGTAGTGGTGGAATATGAAGGGGAGCTACTTCTGACCCTCCCGTAACAAGGGCTAAGGAAGAAGCCCCCGCAAGGTCTTCTTAGCTCGACTCTTGTGGAGCTATGATCAACAATGTTACAAAGATTTTTGACATGGCCGAGACTTCATCTAGAGAGTTGAACATGCACTTTCTAGAAGCACCATGTTGTACCTCAATGGACAGAGAGGACTACACCCTCAATTCACCGCTTAGTTGATCGAGTGACTCGGGAATGGTGACAAACTCAGGGGAAGCCGAGACTTGTTCCATCACTAGAACAGAACAAGCTAGCACGAGGAAAGAGGCTTAGAGGAGGAGAAAAATGTAGTGGAAACCACTGAAGTATTTGACATGAACACGGATTTAGGGAATGGCTGGATGTCTAGAAGGGACATCAACAAGGGTGGCTGAATTTAAGGAGCGATGAACACCTACATATTTTTGGGGTTAGGTGCACTCACAATAGGAGCTAGAAGCAAGACTAAGCTTGGTTAAATAGAAGAAGAGGGGAGGAGAGAGGAGGACACAATAGGAGGTCCTGAAATAGGGGTAGTCGGATCCTATTTCTATTTCTACAAAGTGGCTTGTGCAGCCACCAAAGCCTTTCGTTGGTGCTTGTGCTCACATGAAAGGTGGTTTCTGTGACTCTTTGACCTAGAGGTTGGGAGTTGTGAAGGGATGGAAGGATCCTACTCATCCATAGGAGTTTCCATGAAAATCATTTCCAATGGACATATAGACTCCTTAACGGGAGCAGGAAGAGATTGAGAAACAATGGGGGAAGTCTGCTCTAGCGCCTTGATGACAAGCCTCTTCCCATTTACTACTTTTGGAGTAGGAGTAGTAGGAGGTCATGGAGGTCAAGACATAGAGGATTCCCCATGGGGACATTTCCTTCTACCATATAGGTATGTCCAAGGCCTAGGAGGTGTAGTGGGAAGATCAGATATCCAAATCTTGGGTCTGTGCCAAGCCAATATCATCAGATTCCTCAGGTAAAAATTGGGAGTATTCATCCAAAACTCTTCTTTGGAAAGAGAAGTGAGAGAGGTAACCCAAGGACAGGTAGGATTCTCCCTCCCCTTTTGAGAAGAGGAAGTAGTTTTGTGTTGTACTACAGGAAGATTCAAATTTGGGTGTCCTGTGCCCCTAGTCTTATACTTCACATAGTTTTTATAAAGTAGGTCCATTCTTGGTGGAAGCAGACTGACTGGGGCAGGCCAAAAATGATCTAATGAGTAGACCCCACAGGATACCAACGACTAGTATCTAGTGTCATGCACCACGTGCACAACACCTTCGTGAGAGAATTTCAAGCACTTATGAATGACGAAAGTGATTCTATTCATGGAAGCTAGCCAGGGTATACCTAACTTCACTCTGAACAAATTTGATTATGAAATAACATCAAAGGTTGTGTTCACATCCTAGGTATGAATAGGAAGGAATTAGTTATTGAACCATATGGCTTGAGAGAGGGGCCATTGTGCGTACAAATGGTAGATTTTATTTCTTCATACTCCCCCCTTTGCAAAGAATTCAGCCACAACGTCTCCCTAGTAATGGCATTCACTCAACTCTTAGGGTCAACTAACGCCCCTGTCACAATGTTCCCATTGAGATGAGTGAGAATGTAGAGGGGAGAGGGCTTGTTGTTCAAGGAAAAATCCCACAATGTCAATGTCACATCTAGCAAACTAGTCGCAAGCTGTGGAGATGCAGTAAATGCCTCCAGCTAAAATGTGGTGGAATCGAAGGGACCAATAATTAAGTTAGCAGAATGGGCCTGAAACGGGTCCATGTATATCCACAACTCACTATTTTATTTTGCGATCAATTTTTTTGTATTTTTTCTACTCCCATCGAGATGAATAGTACCGTCCTCAATGTGGTCCTATATCTCATGACGCAGGCACATATAGTGTTTGATATCATGTTTGTTGACTCGATGGTATTGAAAGAAAGTGTTTGCATGTACCAATCAGGGTAAGGTTCCTTTAGGGGTCAAGGAGTCTCCAAGGTTATGATCTTATCCTTTAGCAACTTCTGCCAGATGGAAGAATAAGATTCTACTAACTTTATGAAATTTTTATTGCATCTGAGGCCATTATCGTTCATTGTGGCTACTACATTCACAACAACCTTACATTTTCCTGAGAATGATACAATAGATTTTCCTTCTAAATGGGAGCATGAGGATGATCCCATGAACTGAACTACCATATGCTGATATTCTCGTAATGCCACACAAAAATGTGCAAAAGAAGGGTACTTCATAAGGGAAAACTTTTCCTACCAAGGTCTCAACAAGTTCCCTATGAACACCTTCTACACATAAGAATCGAGCAACGGGTATGGGATTTGAGAAAAGAATGCTTGATACTGCGCTATGAAATTAGTTATCTTCGTATTATCCCCTTGCTTGCATCAAACAAGATCCAAAAAGTTCATCTTCAATCTGATGTTGGCTTGGAATTGTCAGAGAAACTAATTCACAAGTTGATCAAATGAGAAGATAGAGTTGTCAGGTAAGGAACAATACCACTTGAGTGTTGTATCCTTAAGAGATCGAGTAAATAATTTTTCCATCAATGCATCATGATGGAAGAAGTCTATACACATGGCTTTAAATTCAGACAAATGTGTTTTCAGGTTCCCTTTGTCACCATACTTTTCAAATTTTGGAATCTTCATTCCTTGTGGGAAGGGAGTGCTTAAGATTGTCATTGATAATGGGCTATTTTGGAAGAAGGGTTGAAAGATAGGTTGGGTAGAGGCCTGGGAGAGACTTGCCAACTAGTTTTGCATACGACCCATATTTTGAAGCAAGACATTCAAAACAAGATCGTTAGATGACAAGGGACCAGTGGAGCCTCCAAAAGCATAGCTACTAACACCACCTCCGAAGGCACCTACGGAGCCGCTAGTATGACCTCTACCAATACCACCACCACTAGTAGGGCCTCCACTAGAGCCACCTCCACTATCGCCTTCATGACCTCCACCAGGGCCACCTCCACTACAAAATCCACCACCGCTCATTCCACCCAAGCCTTTTCCACCAAGGGTAGTAGGAGGAATGAAACTAAACTCAAGGGGTGTTTTATTCACATTGATAGTGGGGGGGGCCTAAGGAGTAGAGGAGACACTAATCGAGTGCCCTGATTGGGCCATGTAGACGGATGTAGTAGGTATTGATACACCTATTTTCTTCTCATAGGCATCCAGTAGTTCTCCTCAGGTGGTACCCAATCTAGGCCTATACAAGCAGACATAAGCTTCAGTTAGATCAATGAGGCTGTGTAGAAATTCTATACCTGTTCAATCTTTTCCCACCAATTGTCTCACCTCTCTTGCAAGCCTAGTGGCTCTCTCCATGCTCGACACTTTCTCTAAGTGGTTTTAAAGGTCTAGTAGTCTGTTATTTAATGCCATAAGGTTTTTTGTAGGAACATGCACAACATCATCCTCACCTACGGACGAAGGCATAGGGGATGCTAGAGGAGTAGGCATATGAGTGGTTTCTTCCATGAAACCCATCCCATCAACATAATTCATGGGAAAACTAGTGTTAAATTCTTTAGCTAAACTAGTGAAAAAACTAGGGAGAAAACTAGAAGTGACCTTCATCTTCTCCATTGGTAGGTGTCACACACTTCACCTTACAATGTACCTAGAAGTCATCAACTAGGTTGTGATGCTCATAAACCTTCACAACACTAAGGGTTACAACAATCATAAGGTACATGGGAAAAGTCTCAACACTGACGAATGGGGAGATGTTGCTTCACGTCGGGTTCAACAAAAATGTAAGAGAGGGGGACTAACTACGTTAGGGCACTAGGTTGGGGAGATTCAAGATTTGAGGGCTGCCCTAACTTACCTTACTCTAAAGGAAGGGGATCGAGAATGAAGAACACTATGTAATACTTCTATCACTCTTTACACCAGAGTTTCAGGTTTAGTCTAGGTTAGCTGGTTTTTAGAGCTTGTACTGCACCTCAGTCAGCTCCCTGTCTAAGGACGACAGTGTAGTTTTGGGATGACATCGTGGCGCACTAGTGTCTCTTTGGCGCGCTAACATCCGTATAGCCAAAAAATAGGAAGTACAATAATGACTACCTAAATACGTACTAATAGCCTAGCTAGTTGGTATTAGGCCGAAAAAACAAAATAATGAAATACAAAACGTAAAGATGAATATGATAGAGCAAAAAAGTAGAGATAAGGTGACGAAGATAATCTCACACAAGCACCAGTTCACTAGCTAGCTCCACATGTATAATCATCACCTCCACCCAAAATCTCACTAGCCAATGGAAGGTGAAAGCAAGCTACTAACTTGGAAAAGTCACCACCTCTATAACCATGGTGAAGGGAGGTCTCTCAAGACTCCAATCTTGCAATGTCTGTAATGGCCTCACACTTGCAATGTGGAGTTGATGGAGTGTTGCTGCTACAATGCTCAAGAGTAGAGTGTTGGAATGCTGCTTGAGAGTGAAAGAGTGAAGAGAAATTGCTTAGAGAGTTCATGAGAATTGCTAGAGCCTCAAAAGAAGTGAGAATGGATGAATTTGAAGGAAGAATAAGGAATAATCTACCATTTTTGAGTCAATTGGTCCAAGAGGGGCATTACAATTCGACCCCAATTGGGTGTGTAATGCCTCTACCAACTTCAGATGTAGGAATCCATTAGGGACAACGGTGCACCACGTGGATGTTTGCACTCCGCACATGCATCCTTGACAAATATTCTCTCACCGACACACAAGATAGATGTCAAGTGGATGGAAGGTAGGTGGATAATGTGGAATTTCACCTTTGGATTTGATTTTCTAAGGTGAGGGTATGTGAGAGGGGAATTTGCTTAAGGGGTGCAAATTTGTGCCTATACATTTTCCCCCACTTTAGTGAGCACTTATATTGATGAGTGCTCAATAGAGTAGATTGAAGGGTTAGTAGGGTTAGAGATGTATACTTGAACCATTGAGGAAGGATACCATGAGCTGGTGAACTCAAAAGCGTAGGGTAGGAAAAATATTCCACAGGTACTCTCCCCGAGGAGTTTGAAACAAAATGACTTCATAGCCTCACAAAAATATGAAGTTGTACAAAGTATATTGAAGGCCCTTAGACCAATGATGGACAGATCCCACAAGATGAAAGCATCTCACAGGCTTGTAGACCTACAAGAAGGAAACCCCCAAGTTTTCTCTCATGAAGGAAGCCTAGAGAAGTAAGCTCCTTATAGGCTCACAGACCTAAAAGGAGGCGTCCCCCAAGTTCTCTCTCATGAGGGAAACCTAGTGAGGTAAGAACCTTTTAGAACCAAAAACCTACAAGGAGGCATCCCCCAAGCTCTCTCTCATGAGGTGAACCCAAATAAGCATAATTTGTAGAGTCAGATTGGAAAGCAACTTTACAAGTGCACCTACAAAGCGACATGTTAATCTACAGATAAAACATGTCAGAAAACAAAGTAGCCACACGGGTAAATAAGCATATAGTCATGCAAACCATTGACAAGTTGAAAATCTTTCAAAGGGGTCCCTCGGGAACCCTTCAAAAGAAGAGGGGTCCACTCAAGGGACATGTTGTTTGAAAGTGTAAAAGAGATGTTTTTTCTCAAATTCAAGGAATCCTTTTGAAATATTTTCACTTCATCAAGGAATTCGAAAGGAAGAAAATTCCCCCTCGTGAGGGGAAGGTTGAGATTCTCCTATAGGAAAATGCTACTCTCACCTTGGAGGAAAGTTCTCAAGTTTCTTTCTTTAGGAACCCATGATGAAGGAAACACATTCTGCTAGAGATCCAAGTCGAGAATGCATTTTTTGAAAAAAGGTTGCAAGGACTTTCAAGAAAATATTTGTTGGCAACAAATGCATTTTTTGAAAATCCCAACATTGTGAAAGTAACGTTGTTGCACATATGAGGGACAACTCATGCAAAGAAGAAATAAAGATGAGAAAGGAGCAAAAGAGAGGAAACAACATAAAAAATCAAGAGGCACAAGGGTGATATGATATTTTAGACTCATAAATATATATATATAAGTATTATAATAGTATATAAATGAATTTTCATCAACCACCTACTATATCAAACCATGTGAAGAATGCATGAGAAAAATAAATAAAAATAAAAAGTTGGGTCAACATGGAAGGGAAGCCTAAATACCCCCAATTCTTTGCATCATCCCCAATTTTTTGAAAGTCAAAAAACATAATAGGGGAAGAATGATGGTACAAATAGAAGAAGGTTTATGACACAAAATCACTCCTCTATCCAAGCACCAACAAGGGTGACAAGGGTAATCCAGGAACACATAGCACGAGCATGGGGTAACACATCACCACACACATCTAATCTAAAGATAATGAAGAGGCCTCCCCCTAACACTCATCGACCAAGAGGTCATCCACTTCCCAATCTAGATCATTATAATGGGAAGGCGGGAAAGCCTATAGTGATGGAATATTAAGGGGAGGTGCTTCCAACCCTCCCACAATAAGGGCTAAGGAAGAATCCCTAGTAAGTCTTCTCTGCTCGAATCTTATGGAGCTATGTTTAGTTTTTTCATGAAGATCATTGACAAGGCCGAGACTTCATCTAGAGAGTTGAACATGCACTCTCTAAAAGTTCCATGTTGTACCTCAATGAACGGGGAGGACTACGCTCAAGATTCACTGCTTGGTTAACTGAGTGACTCAAGAGCAGTGAAAAAGTCAAGGGAAGCCGAGACATGTTCCTTCACTAGAACAAAACAAGCTAGCATAGGAACACATTTCAGAGAATGTGGGTTCCTCTTATGCCCTCCATTGCTAGAAGGGCTAACCTCTACCTTCTACTTCATCAGAGGATGTGAAATCCTCATAGACAAGGCAAGAGGTGTAGAGGAGGAGGAGAAAACTGCAGTGGACACCACCGAAGCAATTGGCATGTCCACAGGTTTATGGAATGGTGGGATGTCCAGAAGGGACATCAATAAGGGCAACTCAATTTAAGGAGTGATGAACACCTGCACACTTTTGGAGTCATGTGCACTCACAGTAGGAGCCAGAAGCAAGACTAAGATTGGTTGAATGAAAGCAGAGGGGAGGAGAGAGGATGACACAACAGGAGGCCTTGAAACAAGGGCGGTCAACTCCTCTTTATTTTTCTACAAAGTGGCCTGGTCAGCCACTAGAGCCTTTCACTGGCGCTTACGCTCATGCACAAGGTGGTTTCTATGACTCTTTGAGCTAGAGGCTAGGAGTTACGAAGGGAAAAAGGATCCTACTCAACCATAGGAGTTTCCATCAGAGCCATTTCTGGTAGAGGGGAAGACTCCTGAACGGAAGCAAGAGGAAGAGATTGAGAAACAACGGGGGAGTCAACTCTAGTGCCTCGACAATGAGCCTCGTTCTGTTTACTTCTTTTGAAGCAAGAGTGGTAGGAGGCCATGGAGGCTGAGACATAGATGATTCCCCATGGGTACCATGCCTTATACCATATAAGTAGGGCCAAGGCCTAGGAGGTGTAGTGGGAAGATCAAATATTTGAATCTTGGGTCTACGCCAAGCCGGTATCATCAGATTCCTTAGGTAAAAACTAGGAGTATTCATCCAAAACTCTTCTTCAGAAAGAGGAGCAGGAGAGGAACCATGAGGATGGGCAGGCTTCTCCCTCCCCTTTTGAGAAGAGTATGTGACTTGTTGCTGTACTAACAGAAGGGTCAAGTTTGGTTGTCCTTTGCCCCAGGTCTTATACTACACATAACTTTTGTAAAGTATTTATGTTCTTAGGGGAAGTAGACTGACTGGGGTGGGCCAAAAATGATTGAATGAATATCCCACATGGGATACCAATGACTAGTATCCAGTGTCATGCACCATGTGCACATCACCTTCGTGGGAGAATTTCAAGCACTTATGAATGACAAAAGTGATTCTATTAATCAAAGCTAGCTAGGGTATGCCTAGCTTCACTCTGAATAAATCTGATTTCGGAATAACATCAAAGGTTGTGTTCATAGTCCTAGGTCTTACTAGGAAAGAAAGCGTTATTGAGATGTATGGCTTGAGAGAGAGGCCATTGTGTGTACGAATGGTAGAATTTGTTTCTTCATACTTGTCCCTTTGTAAAGAATTCAACCACAACACCTCCTTGGTAATGACATTCACTAAACTTGCAAGGTCGAATAAGACCCCCATAACAATGTTCCCATTGAGATGACCAAGAATGTAGAGGGGAGATGGATTGTTTTTCAAGGGAAAATTTTGTGATGTGAATGTCATGTCTAGCGAACTAGTCGCAGGCTGCGGAGATGGAGCAACCATAACCATGTTAACATACACCTCAGTCTGAGTGGTGGAATCAAAGGGATCAATAAGTAAGTTAGTAGAATGGGCCAAAAATGGGTCTGTGTATATCTGCAACTCACTATTTTGTTTTGCCACTGATTTTTTTGTATTTTGTTTACTCCCATTGAGATGAATATTACCATCCTCAATGCGGTCCTATATCTCATGACACAGGCACATATAGTGTTTGGTATCATGTCCATTGACTCTATGGTATTGATAGAAAGTGTTTGCATCATAACAATTAGGGCAAGGTTCCTTGAGGGGTTGAGGAGTCTCCAAGGTTATGATCTTATCCTTTAGCGACTTCTGCAAGATCGAAGAATAAGATTATGCTAACTTTGTGAACTTTTTGTTGCATCTAAGGTCATTAGCGTTCATTGCGGCTACTACATTCATGACAACCTTACCTTTTCTGAGTTTAATACAATAGATTTTCCTTCTAAATGAGAGTGTGAGGAGGTTCCCTTGAACTAAACTACTATATGCTGATGTTCTCATAATGCCACACACAAATGCACAAAAGAAGGGTACTTGACAAGGGAAAATTTTTCCTACCAAGGTCTCTGCAAGTTCCCTATGAACACCTTTTGCACGTCATAATTGGGCAGTGGGTACAAGATCTCTAAAAAGAGTGCTTGATACCACACTATGAAATAAGTTATCTTCTCCTTATCCCCTTGCTTGCATCAAACAATATTTGAAAATGTCATCTTTGGTTTGATGTTGGCTTGGAATTGTTGGAGAAACTGATTCACAAGTTGATCAAATGAGATGATAAAGTTATCAGGTAAGGAACAATACCACTCAAGTGTTATATCCTTAAGAGATTGAGGAAATAATTTTTCCATCAACACATCATGATGGAAGAAGTATGTACACATAGCATTAAAGGAAAAAACATGCATTTGTGGGTTCCCTTTGCCGCCATACTTTTCAAATTTTGGAATCTCCATTCCTTGTGGGAAGGGAGTGCTAAAGATTGTCACTAATAATGTGATATGTCCGAAGAAGGGTTGAAAGATAGGTTGGGCAGAGGCCTAGGAGAGACTTGCTAGCTGGTTTTACATATGGACCATTTTCTGAAGCAAGGTGTTCAAAATGGGGTCTTTAGATGACAAGGGACCAATGGAGTTTCCATAACCACCACTACCAGCACCTCCGAAGCCACTACTATGACCTTTGCTAGTACCACCATCATCGGTAGGGCCTCCACCGAAGCCACCTCCACTATCCCCTCCATGACCTCCACCAAGGCCACTATTTCTCATGTCACATCCACTACCAAAGCCACCACCACTCATTCCACCCAAGCCTTCACCACCAAGGGAGGTAGGAGGAGTGAAACTAAACCCAAGGGGTATTTTATTCACCTTGATAATGGGGGGCCCCTAAGGATCAGAGGAGACACTAATTGAGAGCCTTGATTCAACCATGCAGACATATGTAGTAGGCATTGATACACCTATTTTCTTCTCATAGGAATCGAGCAGTTCTCCTTAGGTGGTACCTGATCTAGGCCTATACGAGGGGACATAAACTTCAGTTAGATTGGAGAGGTCGTATATAAATTCTATACTTGTTTTATATTTTCCTAGTAATTGTCTCACCTCTCTTGCAAGGCTAGTGGCTCTCACCATGCTCAGGGCTTTCACTAAGTGGTTTACAATGTCTAGTAGTCTATTATTTAATGCCATAAGGCCTTCCACAAGAACATGCACAACATCATCCTCATCTACAAATGAAGGCATAGGGGATGTTGGAGGCGTAGGAACACGAGTGGTTTATTCCATGAAACCCATCTCATCACTATAATTTGTGGGAAAACAAGTGGTAAACTCATTAGCTAAACTAGAAGGGACCTTCATCTTCTCCATTGGTAGGTGTCACACACTTCACCTGAAAATGTACTCAGAAGTCATAGAATGGGTTGTGATGCTCATAAACCTTCAAAACACCCAGGGTTACAACAATCATAAGGTACATGGGAAAAGTCTCAACACTGACAAATGGGTAAAGGTTGCTTCACGTCGGGTTCAAAAAAAAAGGTAAGGGAGGGTGACCGACTAAGTCAAGGCTTCAGGTCATGGAGATTCGAGAGTGGAGGGCTGCCCTAACTTACCTCACTCTAAAGGAAGGGGACTAAGAATGAAGAGCACTAGATGTACTACTTTTGTCACTCTTCAGACCCGAGTTTTAGGTTTAGGCTAGGCGAGCTAGTTTTTGGAGTCTGTACTATACCTTAGACAAATCCCTATATGAGGATGATAGTGCGGCGCATTGGTGTCTCTCTGGCATGTTGGAATCTATACAACTAGAAAATAGGAAGTACAATAAAGACTTCCTAAAAATATACTAATAGCCTAGTTAATTGGTTTTAGGTGGAAAAAATAGAATGAGGAAATATAGAAAGTAAAAACGAATATGATAGAGAAAATAAAGGAGAGCTAAGGTGATGAATATAATCTCACACAAGCGCTAGTTCACTAGCTAGCTCCACACGTACAATCGCCACCTCCACCCAAGAGCTCACTAGACAATGGAAGGAGAAAGCAAGCTATGAAATTGGCAAGTCACCACCACCACAACAATGGATAAGGGAGGTCTTGCAAGACTCCAAGCTCACACTGTTTGTAATGGTCTCACTTGCAATGTGGAGTTGATGGAGTTTTGTTGCTGCAATGCTCAAGAGTAGAGTGTTGGAATGTTGCTTGAGAGTGAAAGAGTGAAGGTAAATTGCTTAGAGAGTTCAAGAGAATTTCTAGAGCCTCAAATGAAGTGAGAATTGATGAATTTTAAGGAAGAATGAGGAAGAATCTTTAGGTTAGTTGGTCGAAGAGGGACATTACAATTCGACCCCAATCAGGTGTGTAACCCCTGTGCCAACTTAAAATAAAGGATTCCATTAGGGACGGTAGTGTGCCGTTGTGCATCCCTGACAAATATTCTCTCACTAATGCATAGGACAGATGCCAAGTGTATGGAAGGTAGGTGGATGATGTGGAATTTTTCCTTTGGATTTGATTTTATAAGGTGAGGGTATGTGAGAGGGGAATTTTCTTAAGGGGTGCAAATTCGCACCTATACATTTCCATCAATTCAAATTTATTCACTAGAGGAAAATGACTTGGAGCTATCAAAAACTTAGAGAAGTTATTATAGATGGGCACTACATGATCTCATAGCCTCAGATGGAATATTTCAAGGTTCCATGGTTTCTAAGTAATCGCTCGTCAAATTTTGCTACCCTTTTGTACTTTGGTCTCTTGAGAGACTTTGCCAATAGAATGTGGCTAAGATTGTTTCAGTGTGTTTGGGTACAAAAGAGGACCTTTCCTAGCATAAAACCACCCATATAGACATGTTGGAATAGTCGATTTGGTCATATGATGAATAGAACGAAAGATACACCACTTTCCAACTTTACACTAGATGCAATTGACCCATTTTCCATCAATTGAAATTTGTTTACCAAGGGAAAATGACTTGGAGATATCAAAAATAAAGAGAGGATATTGTAGAGGGGCCCTATGTGATTCCATAGCATCAAACATAATGTTTCCAAGTGCCACAGTTTTCGAGTAATCACTTTTTGAAGTTTTCTACCATTTTGCACTTTGTTCTCTTAAGAGACTTTGTCAGTAGAATGTGGCTCAGACTATTTTGACGTGTTTGGGTACAAAAGAGGACCTTTCATAGCATAAGTCCACCCATACGAATGTGTTGGAACAGTCAGTTTGGTTGTCTGATTAACAAAATGAAAGTTACACCACTTTCCAACTTTACACTCCATGCAATTGACTCTTTTTCCATCAACTAAAATTTGTTCACCATAGGAAAATGACTTGGAGCTATCAGAAACTGAGAGAGTTAATTGTAGAGGCTCCCTAAGTGGTCCCTAGCCTTAAAAAAAATGTTTCCAAGTGTCATGGTTTCAAAGTAACTGCTCATTGAAGTTTGCTACCCTTTTGCACTTTGGTCTCTTAAGAGACTTTGCCAGTAGAATGTGGCTCAAACTATTTCAGTGTGTTTGGGTGTGAAAGAGGACCTTTCCTAGTATAACCCCACCCATACAGATGTGTTGGAATAGGTGGTTCGGTCGTATGATGAACAAAGAAGAATCTACACATGCACCTTCCTAAACTTCTCGAGACTAGGAAGAATCCCTTCATTGAATACATTATGTATCTCATTCAATTTGGTCTGCTTCTTTTTCAAGTGTTTTTAGAGAAAACTAACCTCCTTTTCGTTGACGATAAAATCTTCTCCTTGTCTTTTAATT